>DWME01005076.1:0-15406 GCA_018244795.1 Parelbella ahira ahira | reverse complement strand
GTTTTCCTTCACCGTTAGCAAGTGATATTTAAACTTAAAACGCACTTTTATAAAGAGGTGCGCGCCATGGATTTGGACCCAGGACCCCCGGAATGAGAGGCTGAATTCTTAACCACTAGGCTACCACTGCTTTACGCTTAGTACAATCCTACGCTTCACCAATTACGTTTAAGTGCCTTGGAATAGGTGATGAGTAATAAATATAATTATTTCCATATTCTAAGATTTTATTCTAGACTGTCTCATAGGTGGAGTGATCATAAGTGCGAATGCTGAATGAAAGGTACTAAGGGTTCGAATCCCGAGATCTGGTGATATTGATTTTTCTGATTTAGAATTTCTTACCAGTATACGGTAATAGGCTCTCCGTCTATTCCACGGTGGAGCGTAAACCAAACTAGCGTAACGTGGGAGTGTACTGCACCCTTCTGCCTACCTCTTGTAGACGAGAAAAAGTATTTTGCATTTCAATTACCTATTTTTGTTACTCTGTTCACCGCACCGTTAATGTCGGCTTTGGCTAACGGTCTTAGAGTTGCTGAAATAACATGTATTACGGAGTTCGCCTTTTGTATTACATGAAATAAGCGTAAAATAAACTTTAAATTAGTAGGCTACACCTATAATGGATACATAAGTCTCATTGATCATTATATTATCAGACATATATTATATAACGTACAAATAGCGCGTCGACATAAGTTTAATAAAGTTCATAAATAGAACGATCCACTAACAAGACACGTCCTACAACTGACTTTACCCTTTATTGACGCAAACCATCAAGTAAACTTACTGATTTTTATAGACTATGTCAAATGTTACGCAAAGTAAAAAGTAACAAAACAGAATGTCAGATCACACTACGTGGCGGATCCATGACCTACTTGAAGCTAATGTAGTTGTCTCGTTACGTTTTGTAAAGACTCGCTTGCTTTATTTTTTCAGTGTGAATTACAATAGGAGTGCTGTACAATTCAAAGCGACATTGCCTTAGGCGTCGTAGAATGGCGCGCAAGGTAGAATAAATATGAGTCGTAACGAACCGGCTTCGTATATAAACATTGCTCCACAATTTAATTCTTGTTCTTTGTTCTACCTACGAGAGAACTCTTTAACTAAACAACTCAACACAAGAAAAAATATACTTGTCTTAACTAATCGACGATCGTAACACGACGATTCGTACGACCTTTGTATTGTATGTAGGTACTAAGTATATCATATACTTACATACACTACTACTTAAATACGTGATTGCATCGAAAGTATTGAAATAGCCTTTAATATACAAAAGCGACAGTAAAACGACGTATTCATTATAATACAGCGAAAGCTTTTTAAATTAATTGATCATAAAATCGGATCTCGTTTTAATATACCGCTTTCATGAAAAACCTCGAATAGAATCTACATACACGTCATGTCACTCAACATAATATGTATGTACATATAATTATGAATATAGAATAAATGTTAAGCAGAAACATTATATGGAGCTATTTAACATTTTGTTCCGTCGATAATTCATGAAATTGATGGTTTGCGTAAGGGAAACCTTTTCAGTGATTTAGTCTTTTCATGCTATTATGATATGGATAAATAATGTGGGAAATTAAGCAGCCGAGCGGTTTTTTTTTGTTGATAAGTTTGAATTCGTTTTGTTATATTATAATTATAATTCATGTGTGCTTATTTTAAATTCTGTCCCTATCGAGTACGTTTTGAATATAAAAGTTACGATAATGTAAATTATAATTATTGTATAAATTATTACTACGTTGTTCAAAAGTTCAGACCTAGAAGTACAAAGAAAAATGACAAAGGTATTAGAAAAGCAAAAATTAAAACAAATAATATTGATCTTAATGTTACGAAACAAATTTACACCTTAAGTATAGATATTAGAAGCCCCTAGCAATCTAGCTTAGAATAGATACTTATAGTCGATAAATGACAAGCACGCAGAATACTGTCACGGCTATCGAACACAGCTTCCGTTCGGTAAATTGCCTAATGGGCCGTAAATATCTATATTTTTTGAAATAGAAATATTGTGTCCCAAAAGTACTGCACACTTTAAAATTCCATTCCAAAAGTGCAATTTTAACGCTCCATTTGATTTTCACTAACGTTCGTCCCGGTCAGGCGACTCTCCCGTTGAATAACGCACGATATTTTAGAAACGTATTCCATTTATTAAACTTCTAAGAAAACCTAAACATTTTTTCTTTGTATGACGATTAATAATATGACTATATAATATATTTACAATGATTAATGAAGTACAAACATAAGCAGTCCCTCGTAAATTGGTCAATTACATCGTTAGGATCAGATTAAGACTATTTTCATATTAGGTCCACGAGGTTTCTTATAAGCGGTAAGTTATAAATTTACCTTAAATACAACGCACTAAATTACCAAGCTGTCTTATAATAATGATAGACATACTTTAAATAGTCAAATTGTGTACTAAAACTTGTTAAATAAATCTAATGTATAGTTAATTGAGTGATAATAATAAAATGAGCAACATATAAAAAAAAATTACTCACGAAATGTTCCTAGTTAAAATCACATCTCATAATCACTTGCCGTTGAAATTCAAAGTTTTGTAACTGTTATAAACTTTCGAGTGGAACGATATTCGGTCAAACTTCATTAGTCACATGCTAGTGTTTCGTGCACTGGGGGTTGTAACTGGTGTGAGATCATTTCAAAGTTAACCGCTACCCGGCGCCGAGGCGCACGACACGTCGACAGGCGCGACCGCAGTCCGCGACACTCGGCTTCCAACTGAAGCTACAATCTCCCTCAAGGCCGGCGGGCGGGCGGCCGCGCCGAGCTTTTCAGCTTACACCTTTTAGTTACCTGGGCGGACTTCTCTTAATGTTCCTGAAACAACTAATAAGATTAGTTCGAAAACTTTTCTGAATTATAACGATAAATCATACCACGTTTACCATATATAAATCATCTAAATTTAATTTACAGTAAACAATGTCTAGAAGTGGCCTAATTTTTGCGGGTATTTTTTTATTCAGAAAAAGGGCCAAATAAGTATTGTAATATTAAAAATAAGGTATAATGAATATATTCACGAAACTATGCAAAGGAAAAAATAATTTAATAAAATGTTATGAACAATACAGCGTTAACGATGTGTGTTCGGGAAAATTGTAAACAGTTTTAACGGTGTGTCATCAATGTGTGCGAAGTAACAACGTTTAATGAGTTTTATTATTTATAACATCATGTGAAACTTGTTATAAAAAAACAAATTATTATAGTATACAAAAGAAACATCCCTTTCACTCGGTCTTAATTGCTACAGTCGCGTTACATTATTAATGACATGTAATTAGCAAGTACGAGATCTATAAGGGGATATTATAACAATGTAATATTTAACATGTTACAATATGGTATTGCGGTTTAAATTCGAATACCTTAGAGATATGTATAAGAAGAATGTTATGAAGAGGTTTATATAGGAGAGCCTGTTGCCCTTAACCCTCTAGTTCTGAAAGGAGACCCGGATTCCAACAGTCAAACGATAAAAGGGTCGAGAAATAGAAATGTTATATAACATGCAATAATAATGCAGCCATACTTCATGGTATTTACGAATAATTAATTTTTAATAAGTACCTGATGACGATATATACAGTTAGATTAAATAAATATTTTGACACATTGGTATGACGGGATGCTCGCTAAACATAAAATTTATTTCAAGACTGATAATACAGATGTACTGGCTACTTCTAATGACCATTATATAACATGTACTTATTTATCTTTATCTGTACCAAAAAGACTATAATACCAATGCTACTAATATAAATATGTAATACGAAATAACATCACGACTGCATTATCCCGAAGAGGTTGGCAAAGGATTGAAGTATATTCCTACCTTTCATCAATCATGTGTTATGTTCCACTATGGAACGGTGGTGACCCTATTGCCATATGCAGGTTACAAATCTAGACTCCGTGTTATCACTGAGAATTATAAATTACTAAGACTCAATAATATTTAAACCGACGCCAGGACCTCTTGATTAACAGTCGCGCTTACAACCACTCGACCGATGACGAAGAAATATAAATATGTGATGATACAAAATATAATCAGTATTTCCTATAAAATTCTAAATAATTCTCCCTGTGGAGTAGATGGAATCACGTGGTAATTATGCAAACAAGGGCGGCGCTAATGTGCGGCGCGAACACTTGCGCTGAGTTGAACGCGTAGGCCGTTCTCACTTGATTGTTTTAGACAAAGGTGGCTTATTCACTAAACTGTTTTACGTAAACGCTGTCTAGATACAAAGATAAGGAAATTTTAATATACGCCCTTACAATTTTAATTGAATGTTTAAATAACAATCGCTGTAATCGCTCTACTTGTACTTTCAGGTTTTTTCTGCAATTCTATTCGTTCGCAAGCACATGTTCAACCATTAACAACTTTAACGTGTTCTTAAGCTTTTTTTCTAGAAATATCTAGATAATATTAACAAAAGTTACAATGTAAGCTACAACAGCGATGCTAATTAGTTATTCTCATTATTTATTAAGTAATGTTTATTAATTATTGTATGATTTTCAAAATAGGTAGTCACAGAGTATATTTGCTGCAGTTATATTTGGCAACTGATAATATATGTCACTAGCAGTACGTACTAGTATCTACTCGTCGTTAGAGTATTTTTATGATCTCTTAATCGTTCCTCTGTTGGATACAAATCTCCTGGTTAGATTTAGTAACTACTAATTCATGTTAGTACTGTACAAAAACGGTGTGTACTAGGTGGGCATAGAGTGGCGCCTGCAACGCGGTTACACAGCGAGGAAGGCGCGCTCTTGGCGGCGGCTCAACTCACGAGTATGTCTCCGCTCATAACTGCGCCGCGGAGCCGCACTGCTTGCCACCGCAATTACGTGTGTTTTATTTGAAGGTGCTTTGTAACTTCCCAAGCCTCCGGCGGTGATCGTTAAATTCAAACTAGAAACGTCCGCGCTAATGAGGTTGTGTTGTGTGAGGCGAGAATTTGAGAATTAACTTAGAAAAAAGGGTCCTCAGACGTTATACTTGCATATATTTGTTATGTGAGTATTTAAGTTACATTTGTTTATACATTGGTATTTATCGACTATGTATTGAACCTATTAGACCGGTAAATAATAAAAAAGAAAATGATGGAAAAAAATCATAACCGAATAAGAGATTGCTTGTTAACAATGTGACAATAATTGTATTGTTTTCATAGTTAGGCGTTAAATTTACTAGTTATTAAGTTACATGTTGTAGTTTATATTTTGTAAAATTCAAGAAGAAATTATATTTAAAAAAGAGCTACGACAGATGCTTGAGAAAATCCTATTGTTGTAACGCCATTTTACAGACAAGAATTATAATAAAACTTTCTTTACATAGAGTTCATTCTGCAGCGCGATATTTCAATTTACTCACGGAACGTAAAGGTTGTGCAACGGAAAGATAATAGCCGTTTTTAAATAAAGCCCGTGTGTCATTATTTTATGCCGCGTCATCATTCTTACTTCGTCGGGAGTACAGTTTCGGTAGTAAAGTTCGTTTCGCCTGTTTCTGTTTCCAAGTTTTTTACCCAGCGGGTGATTAGCGTTCTCGTTTACATTTATTTTCATTTTCTGTTGGCCGTTTTTAATGTACAATGTTTAAAAAGAGAACGCAATGAGAAAGAGTCAATAGAGATATCATTGAAATAGCTTTGTCTTCGACCGACGCCGCAGAGAATTTTAAATCTGTAAAAGCTCCTACTGCGCAGTTATTTTCGTATTTATGGCTGAAAAATACTGAGTTGATATTGAGACATAATAATTTTTTAATAAGTGAGCCTTTATAACTATAACAGAAATGCCTTGTACTTAAGTACTAATTATTGAGATAAACAGACCAACCTACAAATATTTTCATACCAGTGTTCATTGATGAAACTAATTATATAATACTTATATAAACAATAGACACTCTATTGTTTGAAGTCTATTATAATCCAGTGAGATCGTCCAGTAGTACTCTTTTTCTTACAATAATTAAATAGTCTACGTTTAAAATGTAGAGCAGTGATAAATGAGGTTCTTTCTGTCAAATCGTTTCGCTCGCCAACAGTTTATCACAATGAATAAATTTGATTATACACCACTGATTTATGGAATAGTCTCCCAGGAGAACGGTATTGCGAAATGTTCCCTCCTGTAATGCAATATGCATTATATTTCTGTTTACTACTAATTCCAAAACGATCAAAGATTTATTTATAAGCAGCTTGTGTATAAGATGTAGAGTAACGTTGGCAGAGCACAGCTATGCCATCGCTTAGCTTAAAATCAATAGGTGACTCTAAACAACCGCTTGGAAGCGGTTTGGAAATAGAAATGAAATTGTAGCACGTGCTCGATCAGAACAGTACCTCAAAACGTATACTCCGATGTACAGCAAGAGGATTGCGGGAAAAACGTATTTCAAGTCTTTAATACGTCCATCACGTCAACAGCAATTGCGAGAGGGCGTTCAGTTTTATTTTAACTTAGCTGTCGTGTGCACTTATTGGGGTAGTTCATAAGCTTCATTTTATATTTAATACTTAATAAGTTGTTGATTGAATAGTAAGGTAATAAATTAAATACTGAACGACGCACGAAATTACTGCATTGTAATATTTGATACGTATGTACGTGAAGTTTTAATGTTACAAGAACACTATTACAAATTCGATGAGAAGAGAATGCTATTCCTACAAAGATGCTTTCTATATTCGTTTCCGTATTTGCAGTTTTGTTTATCAGTTTTTGTGAGTGAGCTATTCGTACATATCTCATAAATTACCTGATAGAACTTTACGTCCTTGAATTACATTTCTAAAATAATGATATAAATTATACTGAGATGAATGACATAACAAAAAAAAAACAAATGTCTACAGAGGACGTATATTGTTGGAGAGCGGCAGGCTCCCATTGAAATAACGACTAACAGTTTAGTTAAATTTAGCTCCTCTCCATGCTGGTTAAATTTTTTAACATATTGGCATTTCGCTTGGGAGGATATCAAGAGAATATACGTGAAAATACATGCTGTGCATCCATGTCGTGAGCATTTCTAATATTCTGTTATCCATTTGGTAGAATACATGTTATCTTACGTGTTCGTTGCTTTCTGTTGTATGCATGTAAAAATTGACAAACAGATAAAACTTATAGTACTGAGTCCGTCTTTTGTAGCACTATAACAATGGAACAACAGAGATTAAATAAATAAAATGTTTAAACACAATCCTAACACAATAGCACATAGTGAGCTATTTTAGGGCAAGGCTTTTCAGCGATTTCTTGCTACGCAGGGCAGTGTAAACTTTGTTGAGAGCTATTAAGAATTGAAAGCAATCTGACAAACGGGCTGTTCCTCAACTTCTCCGGCAATAGGTAAGTAGTAAAGCCGTGTGATCGAGAATGCCCCGGGGCTTCCAGGGAGAACTCAGATTCGAAAATGGAATGTAAAAGGCTTGCACCTAGCCATATTAGCTGAAAATTATTATAGTTTATCATATATTTCAAGCAGATCTCTTACGAGGTAGGCAAGAGCAAAGATGCCAAAGATCTCAATCGCCCCAGACGAACGTGCTTGTTCTACGTTCATCACTCTCTTCACACATGCATGCCTACGTTACCTTATATACATATATGTATATCAACAAAATGATTGAACAAAACTTGGAGAGCTGTCCATACCGCTCGCGACGCCAGTATAATCAGTTTCGTAAATACTAACTCGCAACTGCGCCCACAATTCACTTTACGGTTAACAGGACTTTCCTCGAGAATTTCCCGCGTTCTGCACGTGCTTTAGTTCCTCGCCAGTCGCGAACTATGTCGATATCAGCAACATTCGCTGTTTCTAAAATAACGCGCAGCGGCTCCGCTATATTTGAAGTGTCTCGCTGCCTGAATAATTTATAAGTCAAGCTCCTCTCTGAGTGCATCGCATTTCCGGAGTAAAGAACCATGAGGCGGTATTCGTTCTAAACGTAACGGATGTTATCAACTAAGAATTGATGCTATTTTGTATTACACTTCTTTTACATCGTTTATATTATATGTACATTATTATATTCATCATTTTTATTATACTTTTTATCCACGTTATTTATAATATACACGTTTTTATATATCACCAACACATTGAAATTTATATATATATGTATTTATGCTAATGATCTTCATTTTTTTATTAATTGATTGTTAATATGGTAGGCCCTTGATTGCCTGTTAATCAATACAAATGTTGAGAAATGATTATCAGGTGGTCAAGGCACCAAGCTAATGTTAATTCAACAAGCTTGCAACAGCGCACTTATCGACTAAAGAGACGACAGAAAGTTAACATATCACCTACAAAGGAACTCTTAAGCTACTGATTAAGGAACCTTGACTGCACATTGAAACTTGCTTAGTGCGTTTACTGTGAATGTAAGTTGCCATCACTTACTGCCTGTGCTAACAACAGGAATAGTTATTCACACTTTATCATTTTCTATGATTTCAACTATCAGCTTTTCGACGTCCACTGTTGGACATAATCGGCGCCACTCCTCCCGGTCGTATCCCTTCCGAATCCAGCGGCGTCTTTAACTTTAATTAAAATTCATAACACAAAAATAAATAAATTAAATAGTAACTAATTTATTCACGGAATTGTTAACTGATGAAAAGTGGTAGATTACTCCAATTATTTATCTCCCTCTTTAAGGAGTACAGGCGCCCTGTTACTTTTTTTAAAGTTATTTTCTCTTCTTTATTTTCTTATTATGAAAATAACAACAAATTAGACAGGGTACCATTAAAGATTCAGTAATAATTTAGGTCAGTTCTGTTAAATATGGGGTATCAGATCAGTTATTTTACATTAATTGCATATTGAAAAATAAAGGACTCTTGGTCCCAGATGCATTGGTATAATACAAATGATCTGTGGTGTTAAACGGGATTAGCATTTATATGCATCTCTACGAACCCTCGTTGGAGCTGTGTACATACTGCCTCAGCCCTCTGTTTCAGCAGACATAGAGAACGGTTTGTATCTAAAACAACAATGCATCGTATTCTAGTAACACTTTGTTAAACGAAAACATAAACAAATAGACGTAATGCTGGGCGTGTATGCAATATGCGTAACCGTCAAGGTTAAGCGCAACTGACAAAAGTTTAGTAAAAAGATACGTGCGCGTATCGCGTCATAATTAACCGCTTGCGTGACGCTGATGATTACTACTTTCCGCATACATTTCGTAGGGAACACGCCACTGTGAAGTTATAATAATTGTTCAATTATATCATTCTATACATTACATATCGCTATATACACCGTGAGTTATTATTCGTAAACAATTATATTTGTATCATGATTATTATACTCCAATTTGCGTTACCGTAATAATTGTTGTTCTATTTCAGTGAATACGAGCTGGTCTACGGCGTAGCGAGTGCTACGTATTATATATCCTCTACACCGTAGAGCAATATGTTAGTCGCAGTGTTAGTCGCTGCTGTATTTATAGATTGTGTAAGTACATATCTGACCTTACAAAACTTGCATTCAAAATACGTAAAATAATGTAATATAATTTACATTGACACTAGATCCATACCAGTTTATGTAAATCAAGAAAACTAAGTATTCATCATATTTAAATGTTATAACTCTTTTACGCGTTAAATGAGTTATTAGATTTTGTTCGACAAAATGACTAAGATTTCTGAAAAATATTTCTAGAATGTTAAACAATAATGATTAGACGATATGAAAACACTTGTAAACGTAAATTTCGCGTCATATAAGGGTCAAATAAGCGTATGTAAATAATAAGCGTATATGACGGTTTTTGTGATAAATAAATAAAATCTGTAAAATAAATTCATGATCGATAAGATTTTTAATATTTTTCTACCGATTTTGTGTTCAACGTAAGGAGCAGTACGTACAAAGTAGTGCGCGTATTCTGGCCCTTCTATTTGAGGAATCGTATAAATTTCTTTCATAAACAGTAATTTTAATTATAAAAGGCCGCTCATTACGTATTCACAAAGGCCTGCAGGCTAGGCGGTCTAAGTGCCGGTGCAGGTCTGAGGTTTATTTTCCTAAAAGCGAGTTTACGGTTTAACTCGCGACACTCTGACTCACTATTTAAATCAAGCTCGGCTATTTAAATAGTTTAAGCTACCTGAAGATTACTTTTGAATTACCCGTTTTGATTTGCATCGCGATTTTCCTGCACAGAATACACAGAGGCAACTCGCAAAGTGCCCTTGATGTGAAAATCGTGTAATTGTTAAATAACGTTGGATCTGCTTCACTATTATATTTACATTGTTTTGCTTTCGGAACAGTCCCGGCTCATAGAGATACCAGTACTCGAGCGTATGTAACAGTGCTACATATACATTTCTAGTACTTAGTTATTGCGGTTTTCACAATAACCGTCTTCTCTTGCAATGTGAATATATGACAAAATCACGAAACTCAACATTGCATATCAAACTAGCTTTCAATATCGGCGAAGCAAGGACCCACGAACAAATAGGATACTCCTTTACCGAAGATCATCAAAGGTAGAAACTGAGAAATGAGTTTATAGCGTAGAAAACCAGTTAAAACATCAATTAGGTAAATGTCAAAATATAACAACTAATCGATAAACTCGAGAGGATAACCTAAGTATTTTCAAAAATGAAGTTTTATTGACGTTTGTTATACACAGTGAATTCATCACAGTTGACAACAGTGTGATATATATTAAGGACGTCAGCTGAGGATACATGGAACGTGTTTGTGATACCGTATGGTGCAAGGCGCGCAATATATCATGGCATGGAACTGCTCTAACATTTGACATATTGCTATCCCCTCTACTTATACAGTTTATATATACTGTGTGCATTTCTCATAATATACTGTATGCAGCGTGCTAGTACGGTCTTGATACAAATACAACAAATGTTCGTCACCAAAATTTCTGGTTCTCAGTTGGTCGGTCTTAAGTGATGTTTTTAAATATACATATGTTATGTCTCTGCGTATTTGAAAAATTGACCGCCTATACGTGTCCATTAAGCTCACCATACAGAAAGACTTAGTTTAGAATTTGATAGCTAGGCGTTACTGATTTATTTATCTTTAAAACTGTATAATTATCTTGTAAATATTGCCTCACTTCATTACTGTACGTACATTAGTAAAGTTCGTTGACGGCGTACTTAAGTCAAACACTCAAGTTTCTTTTACAGCTTTCGCACCCTCAGAGAGCTTATCTCATTTCCACTTTTTTAAAAGTTATAAAAACTCTTAGCTAATCAAATTAATATTCGTAGTCCGTTGATTAAGGAGCTCCGAAATGCTTTTAGCGTAAAAGTAGCCGAGGTGAAGTTAAGTATGAACGAATATTGTAATTTGACAGAATTTGATGAAAATATAACTCTCATATAAATTGGATGGTAATATAAAAACTCGACGATCGCAGGCGCGTAGATTTTTATATGACCAAATATAAACGCTATCCACCAGCATGTTCTAGATCGATTAATAAACCTCTGTGGCTATGTATGTATATTAAGATGTATTGACGATCTATTTATTTAAGGCTCACAATCTGATACAATAAGTGAAAATAAGCTTATATGTCATTAACACTGTTCATTAGCACTGAAGCTGTACTCAGAAAGCTGTGTGTCTGGGTACATGGTCATATTATATATCAGACAAGCATAAATCGATAGTAATCAGTAACTGTACCTTGAGTTATGTCCCTTTTCTCACAGTGAACAGGTGAAACATTTTACTTCGTATCAAAAACAAGAAACACCGCAAGTAATATTCGAAACGAGTGAAAAGGATGTTTGAGTCATAAGGCCGGTTCACTCGTTAACGCAGCCATTCTAGCACCCTTTAGGCGCGCGACTCCCCGGAGCCTCTGTACTTAACAGTCTAATTAGGTATAAATTGCATTCAAAATTGGGCACTTGTCCGGAAATTGAGTTTTTAATGTCTAATTTTGCGGGATAAAGGGAAATTGTACGGCTATTATTTGCGATCTGTATTGTTGTTGAATGTTCAGTCGTCTTTTTAACGCTCTAATAGATTTTTATTTATTATCGAAAGTTCTTTTCAGTAATACTTATTTTTCATTTGTCCGTTTTTTTTTCTGTTTTTGTAGGCCAAGGTGTTTTAATGGGCTGTCGTTTGAAAAATATCCTAGCATTTTCCGTGTATATCATCAAGACTTGGCTGTTGCCCGATTGCGATTGTTAAATAATTTGCAAACCACTAGTCAACCATCGTATAGCAAGTTTGAAATTGTTAGTTATTGAAACATTAAAGAGTAAAAATTTAAGTATCCATACCTAATTTAAATTCAAACATTAAACATTATGTTTGTAGTGATCGAGATATTTGGCACTCAGTGCACTCTGACTGTTCAGTAAGGGATCTGGCGTGATGATATGATAGAACGGTATCCCTATGAAGGTATATTTAGAATGCGGCGCGGCGTAGTCTCTTGCCTCTTCGGTTTATAAGGAGTAACTATGGCGGAATGTAAATAATTTTCTGTGCAACTTACAGTACGATGTGTGCTAAGTTATGAGGGATAACTCAGTGCATAGTTTATGGTTACAACTACTTATATATTTTTAAATATACTTAATAGCGTTAGGCTGTTGGAGAAATAAAACCCCAAGATAAAACTAAGATTAAGGTATAAACGCTTACAGTTCACAAAATTGGTAAATGAGTTGTGTTCACTTATACATTAGATGTAATACTTGTAGTGTTATTTAAGCGTTTTTCTTTTTAAGCTCTCTCATTCACGCTATTCTACATCACTCATACTAAAATACGACAAGTTTTTATAATAAATAATCATATTTTCAATTATTTATTTTAGTGATTTCTAATGGAAACCCAAATAAATTCATAAGATTTATACGTATCTAATTGTTGTTCTTTAAAATTAAATATCATTAATTTATAAATTGCGCGGTAAATAATGAATATGTAATTAAATCACTTGTATCACCTACATTATATTTGTATTCGCACCTACATTTCAATTAAATAGCACTGGCAGCATGAAATCCATGTCTTGTTCCGTTCGTAATTACTGTTAAAACGCTTTTACATTTGGAATCATATTTGAATTTGGAACATTTGGAGATGATTTTTTCAAATCCACGTATCGACGTACAAATTTGTAAACGAATAAAACATTTTTTTTTAGAACTAAAGATTTAGCTGACGTCAATAGATACCATATGCATTTAATATTACTGACAAATATATTTTAATGGTTCAAGTGTAAGTATTGCTGCCTACCCTATCAATTTAAATACAAAACGTGCCTATACAACGTACAAAATATACTGCCTAAATAAATATAGCAGAGAATTGGTCGATAAAAAGAGCTTTTCAAATTATCGCTACAGAGGTCAATCTTGGAAGAAGAAAAAGAATAAATTCATACCACTCTCGATGTTCACTAAAACTGACAAGATATTAACGAGTTCCTAGATCAGTGACAATCTCCATAGGATAATCATGATAGATGACTCCACAAACCTCTTCAATTATTATTATTAAGCTGTCCGGTACCTGAACACTATTTTGTCAAAATTAACCGTTATTAAAGCTGTCAATTAAGAGATTTCTAAAGCATATCTTGGAAACTAGGACTGATTTGTATTAAATGAGAACCAATTTGTATAACAACTTTATTTTTATTGAAATAGAATTATTCCGCATGTCTTTAAAATTACTATGCAGTATGTTATAATACTCCGACCCGTATGCCCAGCAGGGGTACTGTGGGCAAAAACCCCTTTGGAGTTATTTCTTATACAGAGTTAAAACCCTTTATATTTTACATTTTTTTTTCGGACTTCTCTACCCTTATATTATTTTAACAATAACAATACAAATACTGTACTTTTCAACTGTATAAGAAATTACACAAAGAATTAGATCGTCTCTTGTTCAATGCCATTGTTAAAATATAATAATATTGATAAACCAGTACAATATTGTTATTAATTAACATCGTCGATTCTGTCGTTTTATCGTATTTAATTAAAATGTTTGCGATGGTTCTGGCAATCTCGGAGTCCCTACCATTATTCAAATAGATGTCTGCCGAGATCAAAATCGAAGGCGATATTTGACAAAATGTTCGGTCAAATATTTCTTCGACACAAACTTAGCTCGGCTACATTTACATTAAAAGCATTCCGGGCCATCTTAATCAACGGACTGCGGATTTAGTAATTAGTTCAAACTTTTTATAACTTTTAAGTGAAAAGGTACGAAAGAAAATTCTTAGAGTGCTCAGCCATCAAGTGACTTAAGTTTTTTCATTGAAAAGAACTTGTTTTACTTTTTTCCTCACATTTAACGAAAACGCCGTGAGAAATAAACATGGAGATGACGTTAAAACCTCAAACTCCCAGTTTAGCTATACAGATGTATTTATTTAATAGTATCTACAAATGACACTCGACCTATATATTTGTATTATGAACCTAAATTTCACATTAATTATAAGCATAGGTAGCACGCCTTGTTTGTTACGAATATCTATTGTAAGGTTAAGTATAATATGAATCCAGAGACCAAACGTTACCTAATAAACAAAACACGCTCGTTCGCAACATCAATTCCATTAAACATTATTAATATAATATCCCGTATGTGTAAATTAATAATGAAATTTATTCCCTGAAGTTAAAACACGTCACGTGTAAAACACGATGTATAAAATATGAGTGATTATGCACGGCGCGCAATATGCTAAATGACGGCGAATGTAGCGGCAGGAAATATACACCGAATAACATATATTATGTGTTGTATATTCCGAGTGCATTTTCCTTAATATACGACAAATTAAACACTGTGCATAGTACATACGCTATGAGTTTAATATTCTGGGATAGTACAGGCATATCACATTAATATACGCGTTCGCATGCGATAAAATCGTTTTTAATTGCCTTCTTGGTTTAGTAGCAGTGGCGCGGCCATGTGAATTGTAGGTTGTGGGGTCGATTTTAATCCAGAAGAAATATTTGTGTCATGGTCATGAGTGCTTGTTCAGTCTCTGGGTATAACACTAAATACATAAGTAGGCATTTTAAAGTAATAATTTTTAACACCCGCCTGGTCGTAACAGGTCTTACAGCGTTTGTCTAATTCGAGGCTAAATGGCCGGGTGTTAGATGCCGAGATATCACATTAATAATAATAATAATCGACCCATAGTCATTCCACTGTTGGAATATGGGTCTCCTCTCATATTGAGAGGGTTAAGGC
>DWME01005075.1:0-15406 GCA_018244795.1 Parelbella ahira ahira | reverse complement strand
TTGTTTTTGAGATATAATATCGTCGTATAATAATACTTTTTAAATACTATTTCATTTTGTTTTAAGGATAATATTTTAGTTCTAATAATAATTTATAAAGCTGAGGAGGTTGTTTGCAAAAATAAATGATAAACACATTAGTTAATTGCTTTTGCCGTTACACTTCCCTTTTGATTTATTTCATTTCTCTGATTTAAACAAAAGAGAACTGTAAAGCTTTATACCGGTGCGCTGCCGTGAATTGTAATATAGAAGGAAAAATAAAACTACTGCTGCTGAGAATAAAAATAATAAACATGGTTTATATGTAAAGATTCAAACACATTGACAAATACATAACATTAATAATATTTTTTCACTAACAAGTACACACGAGAATATTTCGAGAAAACAATTATTAGATCAACGCTGGTCTACTCACTATTCCACGCGATGATCTGTTGTGTAACAAATTAATAATAACTGCAACGCTTAATAATAATAATACTGACGCTTTTGGCTTTTGCACATACGAAGTTATTCTTTAACACTTAGTGATAACAGTAATACTTAATGATAATAACGCTTTTCTACTTACAAATACACAAGGATCCGTTGTTTTACGATAATAATGCTAACGCTTTTCCACTCACAAGTACACTCGGGGATACATTTTAAATAGAATAAAAATAACACTAACACCTAACAATAATAACGCTTTTCCACTTACATGACCACTTTTTATAAAAATATTAACACTAGTCTACTCGCTGTTCCTCTCAAGGAAACTTAAAACGTAACGTTTTAACCTAATAATAACTAATGCTTTTCTGTTCATAGAGACTCAAGAAAACAAGTAATTTTACCAAAATATTGATAAAAATAAAACTTATCCACTCACCGGTGCACGAGAGCATTTACTTTTATGAAAATGCTAATAATATTTTATATACGAGAACATTTTTCGTAATTATTATTAAATTATTTACCAATTAAAATAATAAACTGAATTTATTACATAAGCTACACCGATCACAAACGTTTCGCAAATTGGGCGATATCACGCCTTAGGAAAAATTTGGCAATTGTGGGGTCGAAAAAGCGCGTGACAAAGAGTTACAAAGACAAACATACAGGCAACAAACGGATCGTCAATAGATATATTGTATCATTATTACTATTTAATATCATACTTACTTTAATATAAAATCTGAATAAATTCCATAAAACAAATCATGATACAAATGTATAGCAGTGATCAATTCAATACAAAAAAAATTAATCGTGATTATCATCATCAACATCAGAACCATCGGAATCATCAAAATCAGCAACTGTTTCCTAAAGTGATAATTTTAGTCGCTCAAGCAGATTCCACTCTCTACACTAAAAATCTTGAATTCGAATCTCTATATATTTTTCTTCTCATGTACATAAATGCGTTTTCCGTCTCTACATAGAGATAACTCTATCTGTGCGCCGCATGGATCTCTTTATCGCGCTGTCCATCGATCACGCCGTGATAGCGACATGTCACTATTGGTACAGCGTTGGCGTCTACTTGCTAGCAGTACAGATATACTTATTCAGAAAAAAATATATATGTAGAGGTGATATATATAAATGTTTAAAATTTTGTACATGTACAGAAGAAAGGTGAGAGTATCAGAAGTCTCGGAAATGGTCGTGCGTGTATGAAGAGTGACATTTGGCACTGCTTACATCGTAAGGGAGCCGGCGTGATGGGCTAAATATTAAACATTAATGTACACACCTTTAAAATTGTATCCTTTTATAGGAATACATTGAATAGTAAATCGGATTACGATTTTCATGAAACTAGACAAGGTCAAAAAAGTGGTTTAAAATAATGACGGATATTAAATGTAACTCTGCCTACCGCTATGCGTTGTAATCGTGTGCTATTTATTTGATCCTGTTTTAAACCTCGAATTAATGAAGACAAGGGCGTATCGGATGTTTAATGGCGTATATCTTAGGACATCGTCGGAATATCTTGAGATATCGCCCTGGGACGTATCCACATTTTCTGTGATCATGTGATTCTAAACTGAGCCGACCCTATTATATGATAATCAGACAGCTGGTCAACTATGTACATTATTAATATGCATTATAAATGTATTTTAAAATTACATCTTATTATTTAATATACAGTTGTAATATGTACTTATATTGATTTATATACTATATAACATAGAAAGTAAATCCTGGTAGTATAATAGTTCTCTGCCTACCCCTTCGGAAAAATGCAGCCTTAATGGTAGGTACATATGCTATATTAATTTACTCAATCCACACAATAGTAAAAAGGAACCGATAGTTGGCTCGTCATTGGACGATTTAAAGCCTTGCCAATAAAACATTGGAAGCGAACAAACAAAACACGGCGCTATCAAAGAAAATATACACTGAAATTATCGTAAAAATTTACGTACACATAACCTGCGTGTTGCTGTCTCGTTCTGGCGTGGTGCATCAGAGCGAGACGGCCGAACGGTCGGAAATATGGCGACGAAACCTTGGAATAAACCTCGTGATAACAGTCATAACGTTACCATGATGAAATTGTTACAGCGGCTATGTTTTCCACTGAAATGTACGCTTAAATTCTACCTTTTAAGCTGACTTATGCTTGTACTAGTCAAATTATTATTATTTTAGTATTATATCACATTAAAAGATATTAATAAGAAAAGGTTTTATGATAATGACGATTATATAATATGTATAATTACATTGATTATATTGTTTCGTATTTGTATGCATAATTGCAGTTTTTCATATCACTGATAACTATAATTGTTTGACGTTCATTAAGTCCATAATTATCATAAGATTATAATTATAACAGAACATGTATTTTATTTTCAGTTTGTCTAATATTATGTAATGACATTGGCCAGTTTGAAAACAGAGCGTCGTATCCGAAGTACTCCATTTTTTTAAAATATGTGTTGCAAGAAAGGTGGCATATGGAATATAAATTAGAAAATAATAAAACGTCGCTTGTAAAGAAACCAATGCTGCGTCTATTTCTGCCGTAAAACAGCAATGCTAACATTATTATATTTTTATATGTACCTACTGGACCTATCTCAATCCACTGCTGGACATAGGCAAGCAGCTTGTGAGACAATATAATTATTAATTACACTCATTTTTTTTCTCAGTATACAATTGCTAATATGTGACAATTATTTATGATATTTGAGATTAAATATGGAAAAAGGGATCGCAACCACAATGAGAGCAGAGTCATAAAGACGACAAATTGTATGATTTTGTCGTCTTTTCGCAGTTGCAGTGGTGTTCCGAGCCGGTAGTACATTTAGAAACTGAGTTCCGAGCCGGTAGTACATTTACAATTGAGAAACTGACAATTGACTATTTGCAAGTGCCATGTAGGGCTGTACAAAAAAGCATATTTCAGTTTTATTGATACATTTTCTAAGTGTGGTAAACAGTCACCTGTTGGCATACGAAGTGTCTCAGCTTAGCCTTCAGGTATACTAACTGATTATATGTTACTTTAGTTCTAACTAACATCATATTTAGTGACCATCATTCTTTTTAAAGTTCCACTGCTGGATTGAGGTCTCCTCTCACAATGATAAGGCTTAAGTCGTCTCCGATACAGGCGAAGCGCGGGTTAACAGACTTATACGCTTTTCGGAACATTATGGAGTACTCTACATATGTTTTCTTTTTTAATATATTAATTGTCAGAAACTTAAATAACGACCTATAGTCAGAGTCCAGTGCCAGGCTACGAATCTTGAAGCCATTATACTGTTTAAAAAATACATTAGGTATTATATTAAGGGTACTAATGTAGAAGAAGCACGTCAGACCTGTAAAAATAAACCAATTTGGCATTCTACGTTCTCTGTATGCACCATAAGAAACCTGATATAGCGTTATAATCATGACAAAACAATAATATAATATGGATCTATACAATAATTATTATCGTATAGGTATTAACTTTACAAATCCCGAACTTCATTTGTCCGCCGAACGCTTACGTTTTTAAATCGAAACCGCTTACGGATATTATTAAAGTAATAAATTAATCACACAAAAATTTGAAAAAGGGTTTACCAGATATCATATTTAAATCAACCCTTAGAAAGAGGGATAAAATGTATAGGATTATTCCGGTTTCCACGCGAAAGGAGATCTGGGTATGGTTTATATTAATTGCAAAATCATCATCAATATTGGCAACTGGCGGATTAAAAACATAAAACAAAAGAGCGTAAATTGTGGCGATGTTTAGAAGTGGCTTATCTAAAATACATATATTTATTTACCTAACGTAACGTATTAATACGTTCATTGATCCAAATCAAAATATACTCATTAAATTTTATCAAACACAAAATAAACCTTATCATCAAATCAGCGTTGTTACTACAACTGATAAATAGCTTCTATGTTTTTGATTACACGCGCGGAAATTGCTTTTTATCTAAATTCGTACTGAAATACTTATTATAGTGTTCATATAATATGTTATGTAGGTGTGTTCTCATGCTCGTTTTTGCCACGAACATACAAACTTTGGCTTCCCCCGAGATCTTCCCTACGCAATATGACAAGTGGTTCTTCAAAAAAAGCGCCAACAGAGTCCTTCAGGGCTGCCAACGCGTTAGTAATGCCTCTGGTGTTGCCAATGTCTATAAGCGTCGGTGACCACTTACCATCAGGTGGCCCATTTGCCTGCTTGTCGGCTCATGCAATAAAACAAATAAATGTAGGTGGTTTCCAATTAAATTCTCGACACAATTAACGAACTAAATGACGTCATCATCATCAGTGCTGTTATCGTTCCACTATTTAGACTGGTTCTCTTTTCGACATGAGTCAGAAACGCTTTCCTATTTTTATGTGAAGAGAATGGCGAGCGAGCAGGTAGCAGTCACAAGTGGCTACTGCTGCTCATCGACATCTTGCAACAAGCCTCAAACAGGACTATTAGAGTGAGTTCATGAATTAGTTGTCGATTGAAGTTATTTGGACACGCGACCGCAGACATAGAACTGTTAGGTAAGTTGAACATACGAGTGCGTCAATATGAATACATTTAGCATTCGTTAATATCTGTTTTATTGAAATCGATCTTAGATTAGTCGCTAGCCATGGAAACTAAGACAAACACCTCTAGTATACAGGTGAACCGGCAACCACAACTTTCCTGCGAAAACATAAATAGTCCAAGTACTGACTGCAATATCTGATACGTTATCTATTTGTCAATAAAAATGCTTCCAAACTCTATCACCTGCATTGATAAAGCTGACGAGAGCTGCATGGTATTCAAGAGAATGTCATATGTCTAATGCAGTCACACTGCACGGCGTGTAAGAATGTTACAAAAGTTTAAAAAAATCTATATTTATCTTTTCCGCAGCCTCGGGGCGCGCTGCATGACCTAGTTTCTCGCTGCGGGCCGCACTGCGGCGCTCTCTAGCACCTCTGGTAACTTTAATCTTTATCCCGACCCGTCCTATCGTATCCTATCCCATTTATACGTAACTTTCTTTACTTGTCCTTTTCGAGTAAAAATTTAATATATCACTTAATTTTCAACAGACTTTTTTTCATTACTAATAAATGCGTAAAGTTTTTTTGTGATCGTAAAGCACACTATGCTTCGCATTATGATTCATGGAAAATTTAAAATACCATATACCATAACAACATAAGCTACACTGGCGGGAATCGTACCCACGATCCTGAGCGCTACACCACCGTGACAATCAAACACGAAGTAAGTGGAATGTAAACAAAACAACAACAGATAAAATGTACAAATTAAAATTAATAAATCCTGTTTTTAACATTCCAGGCTAAATGCGTAACTCATTAGAAACACATGCACGGGAATCTATGCAGAACATTGTTCGTGATGTTACGCAGTCGTGACTGACCTAGTTCTATACTGCGGGCTGCACTGCGACGTGTGCACTACCTGCCCAAGAAGTTTCGCACTAATCTTTATGCTATTCTTTGTCTATCCTATCTTTATCCTATCTTTTATGGATAAAATTACCTCATCTTTTTAACTTATCGACATTTGACGTAAAAAAACGTAACATCACTCCAAATTTCACCAGTTAAGTGTACGTTCCATGGAATAGGTGGTAAGCCTATTGCCGTACACCGGGCACTAATCCAGACTCCGAGTCACTACTAGAAATTCTGAATTAGAAAAATCCAATAGCAATCACCCCTTTAACTTAATGACCTTAGATTTTAAATTGCAAAACGTTGTTCGTTTAAAACGTATGTACCTAATATTATCCTGTTTCTCATAGGGGTAAGCGGTGATTATAATCTTCTACGGATTACGATCCGCTTTACAATCTTTTGCTTCTCTACTTTCACTAAAGTATACTCATATACAAAAGTTATTTCCAACTCTGCCACATCATATTTTACTAATACTGTAAAAACTCTAACTATAGCTACCATCCATAATTGTACATCACACCCTGGTTCGTACCTCCATATTACGAATTAATATATTGCTTCGCATGGGAGTGTACTACATCTACTATTACAAGATTATATGTATATTGTGTCTGCTCACGAAATAAACGTGTGTTTTGTTTAACACAAGAGCCGCGCGATCAGCTTCATCTCGACGAAGAGTGCTAATCTCTTACTGTCTTCAAATACAAAACATTTTGCACTATCGCGACTTATAAACATCAATATAGACCCTGTTGTCGTGCCACTGCTGGACGCGTTACACAACATTCTGGACAATTTTGAGATGCTTAGATTCTCGTTTTCTTTCACAATAGGTAACAACAAACGATATTTTATGCGAAAAAGGTAAGTAACATAATATTTAGGACAATCAGAAACACTTGCGAAGGGTAGAACCCATTCCTAGAGTGAAGGTGGAAATTCAAACCACTAGGGGCTTTTATAGGTCGTTGAATAATTGTAAAATTAGATAAAGAAATAAGTTATCAAATATAGCAGATCGCGGTATGGCACGGCATGCATGGGCACGGCTACTTGACTCGCCCGCCTACGGGCAGCTGCGTAGACGGTGCGAGAAGCCGTGCTCTGCCATCCCCAACCCCCAATCCTAGCGAGTCGATTATACGTAGTAGAAACCCCTTAGAGGAGACCTATGTCCAGAAGTGGACTAAAAGAGACTGACGAAGATGATAATGATTAAATATCAACTGGCATGACTAGTTCAATCATGTTTGCACATTCATGCATTGCATACTCATGAAATGTTTAATAGCAAACCGAATAAAAAAAAAAAATGGTAATCTTTGTCGTTGAAGTTCAACTTTTCTTTTTTATTCACTTGTCTATGGATATTATCTAGTTTTCCTCGCCAAATACGACTGTATCGAATTTACACCGAATAAAAATATTACACAATTCATTAATGACGTAAAATGGTTTTAATAATCGACATTTATTGTGACATGGAAAGCTGTGACCCTTTAAAAAAAAGTAATAAGGGTGCGCGCGGTGTGACCCAGTTCCCAAGTCGACCGCACTGCGTCGCCCCACTGCGGCCGATATTGTGCGATTCTAAAAATAACAATTTCTGTAGAGGTACGATGTAAAAGAACCTTTACAGCACAATGTGAGCAAGTTTAAAGTGTCAAAATCAATGCTTCATATTTAAATTTAATTTAAAAATGGAAATCATAAATAAAAAAAATTAAAAATGGGACCCAATATTTTATTCATGAAAACGGAACTCAGAAACAGCGACACGTCACCCACTTGTCTGTTACTAGCGTCCTTACGTTTTACTTATAGTATCGATAAGTGACAAACCCACAAGCTACTTGCGGGAATCACTGCAACACACAAATCCAGTCATATAATCGACTTATTATTGACAACATGCGCTACCTATTGTGCAACGTGACCTTCATGTCACGGAAATGCGTAAAAAATTTTCCACGTGCTATACAACATAAACACGCTAGAAGCTGTACTGGTATTTTATTAATGTATGCTTAAGCCTTTATTGCCTTTAATTTTTATTCATTTGATGATCATCATCATTAACTCTTTTATCAACCTAGTTTTGAACATGGGTTTCCTCTCAGAATGAGCAAGCTTAAGGCTTAAGTTTGCCACGTTGGCCAAATGCGAGCTGGTAGATATAAGCATATTCATTAATTTCACGTTTATTGCATGATATTAAAACCACATACCTTCTTATCTCGACTCGCGAGTTTACTTCAGTAATATAATTAGTGAGTAATTTGATTTGTCGTGTCTTAATGATACCGCTTCAGCGTTTAGATTTACGAAATATAGAACGTCGTTATACATAATAGTTATAATGCCTCGCATTTAGATACGATGCGATGGTGTATGCTGAAACCAACGAGGTAGTCTTAGAACTGCCTCGTGGTTCAGCATACGCGACTACTGAGCGAAATGTCCTAGGTTTGATCCCCGGGTTGGCTGTAATTGAATTAGTATAACTTGAATTTCATAATAGTAACTGGGAGCTTGGGTTTGGGCTTGGTGTATAGGATTAGACACACTCCCTATTCCATGGGAAGAGTAACTGTAAAAGGTGACTGGTCAAATGTGAGAGCACTTCACTCTTCTGCCGATTCTTTCAATTAGAAATTCACAATCACATTCATTTTAATCCTCGGCTTATAAGATAATTAATCAAGTTTAGTGCCATTGTTTACAAAACAGTGTAGCTCCTCTCGAGATATTCAGCACAGCGTCGCGCTACGTGACCCAGTTTCTGTGACGCGGGTCGCACTGCGGCCCGCGCAACCCACAGCGGTCACGTTATCAGCCAGCGCTGACACTGACGGAGAATATTACAGAAATTTCTCTTTGATAACATTGCTATGTAGCGATGAATTTAGTGATTGATATTATTGACACTATATCAAAATTAACATTTATAACATAACACAATGTATATTTCCCAAAAGTGTAGGCAGAGAGGTGTAGTATACTCCAACGATTCACCAGTTTTTCTTGCGTTCCAACCTGGAATAGGAGCCGAATTTATGTCGAAAATGTTCATATTGAAATAGGCGATTAAGATCTAACCACGTTTATTTTGAGAAAACTACACAAAATAGCGCTTAAGGGCGCGCGCAGCGTGACCCAGATTCGCACGGGGCCGCACTGCGGCCCACTGCGGCCGATATTTCTCATCTGATGACTCCAGACTTTTGTTTCGTAGTCGCTGCTCGCGGCGGCTCGAGCGCGAACACTAATAATAACAATAATTAGTGTATGGTGTATATACGGTGTATAGTACATGGTATACATATGGTGCTATATGTATAGTAATGTATGTGGTGTTCCAAATGTGCATAGGCGATGGTGATCGGGTTGTCTGTTTGTCAGCTTATATTCCATAGCTTAGCATCCATTATATATATGTTTATAGACATAAATGGAAAAAGCACGGCTGGTCTGTAAAAATGTACACATTTGGCACTCGGTGCTCTATGCCTACTCTGTTACGGAGCTGAAACGATGATACATATTCTATACATTCCTTTTCGCGCGCACTTGACATTGCACATAATTATAAGTTGACAGACGGCAGGTATAAGGTAGATGCGGAAAACTGGGCACAAGGCGCGATGGCGCTCATTACCGAACCAAATATCTCACGAAATGGATCGAGTTGCGCTGAGGATAAAGATGATGATGATGATGATGATAATAATAATAACGTATCCATGTGCATGTAATTTTGCTTTTGCCGCAGAGAGAAAAATCTTCATGTTCCTACTAGAATTTGTACATTTTGTATATCGGTTTTAATCACTGCTTCAGTGTCAAAGGCTTTTTTAAAATCGTAAAGTGTACTACTTTTAGGTCTAAAGCCATGTTGCCGTTCTGAGATAAAATTAATTGTTTCGATATATTTATATAACCTATTGTTTAATATATTTTCTAGAACCTTCGATATTACTGGCTATACAGATTTAGGTTGGTAGTTGCCTTGATGTATTTTGAGCTTCGACTTATAAATAGGTGTAACTCTTGCAAGTTTTAAGGTTCTGGGAATATCGCATTTTGTGATAATTTATTTAGGCATTGTGTCAAAGGGCTAGCTAGTTGATTTATCACACATTTAATCACTTTGACACTCATACCACCTATTCCCACACAACTATTATTATCAAGATTTATTATGATTTTGGTTATCTCTTTCACTGTACAAATTAGTTACCGAATGATACTTTACATAGCAAAATTAACCCTCAACTGCTACATGTATTTGTATAAGTAGGTACTACTAATGTTCTCGTACTAATAAATGAAGTCGTTTAAGGCGCGTAAGTGCGACTATGTGTATATTGGAGTTTAAACTGTAATATTAAATTCAGAAGGCTAAGATGTGACAGAACGTTATCTTGGAGTACATAACTACATAATTTAAGAGTTAAGACATACACGTGTACAGTAAACTGCGGAAACATCACAAAGTTAAATCGTTTTACTTCGATATAATTGAGTAACATCCGATCCGTTTGTTAAAATAAATCGAATTTTCATTTGTAATATACACCCACGTTTCACCGTTACGTATACGCCCCTCCAAGAGCAGGTGGTGAGTCTATTTCCTGGCACCGGACGCAGGATCTGGACTCCCAGCCACTACAAGAAATTTTAACTAAAATGAAATACTAAGGTAGTAAAATCTAATAGCATCCAATCCAAGCCAGGACCTCTCAATCAGCAGTCACGCCTGCAAGCACTCGAGCAACGAGGCACTCCATTACATGATACATTTTGATTTATGTGTTGCGATATTACGAGAGCGCACCGTCACCCAGTTTCTGGGCTGCCGAGCGCACTGCGGCGCTCCACTGCGGCCGGAACCAAGGTCAATCTGTACACATTACCAATTCCGCACTCATCGCTACTTCCATATTGAACTATACACCTAATAACAGCTCAGCACTTCTCAACCGCATTAGTACGAGTGCTAAACATATTTCTACTGCACAATACTAGTACTAGTCTTGTTTTCTTACGTTTTTAAGGATATTTAAGGGTTGTAAGAAGCTTATACACGAGGTGTTTAATTGTTTCTGCGTGGAATCTCACGCAGTATAATTTGGCTAATGATAGTCGGTACTCTGACTAATTGGAAAGAGACCGGGCGTGAGGATATAATCATAAAAATAACGCGTAAATTTCGCATGTCGTAAACATCGTTAAGCTTTGACTGCGGTGATTCATTAATTTATACTTTCCACGAATTTAACGATTCAAGCAGTGTAGGCGCGGTTCCTTCGCCCGCAGTAGAGTGATGTGAACATGCGGAGGTATATCTGATAGGTACGCCCACGTGTACCCTCATCTACGGCTTACGTCCAATCAAAGCCTGGATAAAAGGCTTAAATGCAACTCCATCTAGCGTTTCCCTCGATAACACTAATGTTCAGCAACGTGAGAGGCATTTAATGTATATTTTACGCTTTATATTACATACTCATATTGTCGTACTTTTAGTAATGATAAAGCGAGATAAAGACAAAGGCATAATGACACTCATTATGCACGTCCAGCAGTGGTGATATAGGTTAGCGTAGACGATGCTGATAATGGTGTTGATGACTATGATGATGATGATGAATAAAATGCTTGCAAAACAGTTTGAAAAAGACAACTAAGTATTGGTTATCAAATATAATTTTTTCTACGCCGTTAAACTTTATACCGATAATAGAGGGACGTTAGAAGCACAGAAACGGTTTGTTGATAATGCGGAACGCTATATATAGCGCGCGAGCCTTTCTAGGTCACTGCGACACTGCAGATTTTAATCTGTAGCGGGGTAGCGCAGAACTACCCTTATTGAACAATAACAAGTCAGACTTCTCCGACTCTGTTGTTATCATATAACCGATCAACAGTTGCTCTTATTAAATATGATCATATCGCGACTGTATTTCCCGAAAGGGGATACTGAAGAGTGTAGTACACTTCTACAATTCACTAGTTAAATTATATGGAATAGGACATGAGCCCAATGGCCAAATATATCGCTGTAACTGTGAAGAAAGGCGTCGTGAGGAAACTAGCTTGCCTTAGAGTTTTCGAGAATGTTCGCTAAGGTGTGTTAAGTATGCGAACATGCCTTTAGCTGGCGTAATCTATGGTGTTAATCATTCTTGTTGTGATGTGAGACCCGTTTTTGATAGAAAACGATTAAAGGATTGATGATGATGACGATTATGATTTTGATGAGAACAATTAATAAAATACCTACTTGATAGCATAGGAATTGATTTCTGCGCGAATCTAATCGCGTTTAACAAATATCTGAAAATATATATTCTTGTATACACACACAGTAAATCTTCTAGAACATTCTGTTGTAACCATTTCTAATGGGCCGTGTACACCCGTTGAATGTTCAATGTCCGCATTTTGCTATTTCTGTACCATTCGTACAGCACCGAAGAGGACGCGGTCGCATTCCTATGGTTTGCTTGTCAAAGTTACGAGTATGTACACGTATCTCACGTTTATTGTGTTAGCGCGGATTATCTAATATTCTTAGCGTCCAATGTTATTTGTTGTGTGTAACATACAGGTGTGCTAGATCGGACCTGTGTTTCTCGGAGTGGCTAGTAGACTGTGCACAAAAATATAACGTGTTGTATACTTATTAAAATATTGTTTCTTTTTTAACTCATTATATGTGAATAGTTAAATTAATATTAACTGCCATAAATTTGTGGTTGTGTAATGTCAGCGTGACGTTTATAAGTGAGTGACGTCAATTGTTCAGTAAAGTACATTAATGATTATTGTTGATCTTCAATTATATTATTTCCAAGTGTTCTTCTACACACATTAATTTTCTTTTCCGAATAGGATATAGTATATGGATGCTTCAGACTTATCTAGACAGAGAACGACCATGTCACTTGCTTTCATGGACACTGAAGACTGGAATTACCAAGGTCCAGGGTCTAATAGGTCTATAGATTATCTTGTGATATTTTAAAAGAAGCGAATAAATCTTTTCCAGCCTTTTGTGTATCTCTACAGACATAGGCTAATTCAAGCACTGATATAACTACAGTTGAAGACAGAATGCTGACATTTAAATCACCCCCCGACAGAGGGTTCCATCCTTTAAAGAATCAAATGTGCTTCTAGTAATTGCTATATCTATGTACTCGTATATATTAATACGTGAAGCAAAACCTTTGCACCCCTTTTTACGAAAGTTGCGCAGACGGAGGTGTATGAAATTTGGCACACTTATAGTTTATATAGAGAAGGAATGCAGAATGCTAAGATTAAATAAAAATAATGATTAAACCACCTATATATACCACACTGTACAGACTTGTATCGACGGGTCCAATGTAAAAAGAAGTTATAGTAACAACTTAACCATTTTAAGCAAGTCTATTTTATCGATAAAACTAATTATGTGAGCTATATAATGTAAGCTTTGCATTGGAACACTATTTTTATTACAGAGTTTTCGGGAAAGAATAAATATACCAAAAACCATATTACGCAATGTGCATCAAAGAAACTTTAATATAGGTATACAAATAAAACACTACAGTATAAATAAAGGGAGATGATTGTCTTATTAAACATGCAACGTTTCATAAATTTTGATTCTCCCAACATAAAATTATTATATTTTACAATATTTGGCAATTATTCTTTCATTTATTGTAGTTAATGTCTGACAGCTGACTACTGATATTATTTGACTGTAGTGTCACAAAATGTCAAGCATTCGTTAATGGTTAAAGTCTGCGGTCAAATTGATAATAGATTAATATCATTTGTGTTTAATATTTAATTTATGTTTATATTACAAATATCTTAAGTTGAATAAAATAAACCATTTATTATTTACGCTCCCATTGTCAATGTCAGACATGAGTCATCAATTAGACGTCAATAATAATTGTTGTCATTATGTACAGAGGAAAGATTTCTAAAATCGTTGTCTTTGACACTAGAACCTAGATATCCCTCTGATTTTTTTATGATTTGCCATCGAATTTCGAGTACCACTGGGCCACTAGTATTATTAATTCTACCTATTACAATACTAATTTTAAGCTGGCTGTATATGCATAGTGTATTTTTTGCGTTTACTTTTTTATCTGTAGCACGTCAGTATTAAAAAAGCTAAACTGTCACTGCCAACGCGCGGGAAGACGATTAAAGCAAATAATGAAAAATAAAAAGAAGTTCTATTATAAACTTTATTAAACTTTTTTGTTTGCGGAATACAGTCAAATGTATTGAATCAATAGACGAATGTTTTGAAAGTAAAAGTATAATGTATTTTTGGGAAGATTAAATTCAGCGAGTCGATGTTTTTGCTTTAAATTTCGCAAGCTCATGGAATATTTATTTTTATTGTGTTTTTAATACTAAGAGTAATGTTTGTGTGTGTGTGTGTTAATAGCATCAGTTATGCAAAGGCAATGCAAACATTTAATACTGATAACATCTATCTATATACATTTCTGTTAATTATTTTAGGTATTTTACCCCTATTAGTTTTACAATGGCTACCTCGTTGGTCGAGTGGGTGAAAGCGCCAATACTATTACGCAGACACTATTCGGGTTTTTTAACTTGCAATTCCTAGTACCAGCACGAAATTTCGATCAATGCGCGTTGTATGGCAATAGACTAACCCCCTATTCCATGGTGGGACGTAAATGTAACTGCTGGTACCTACATGGGAGTACACTACACTCCTCTGCCTACCTCTTCGGGTCTACAAATGTAACGAAGCATAATGTTTGTGTACGTTTAATATTATAAATGGCAAAAGTCGTAATGATAAGCTTTGGTGTAAAGCGTTTCGTTATAGTTATCTTAAACGAGAAGAGAAGCACCTTTCAGCTCGAAACATTTTTATCCCTTGTAAATTAGATAGAAAAGTCTGAGGCCTGTGTCTAACAGTGTACGGAAATAGGCTGCTAATGATGATAATGATAAATATCCGCACAGACGTGACGTGCTTCTTTACATTCATAATTTTTTTGCACACCCGCGCCGTGTTTCGGAGACTTCTGACTCCATCGGCTAGTATCTCGCCTATTTGGATAAGATAGATGAGCTCTCCCTCGACACCTGCGTCCAATTATCCGAGTTATGTATCATTATAAGTTGTGAGAAATAAAACCTAGAGATGTATTATTAATGTAATATGTAATATCGTATTATTTAATCAGTTGTTTTTATACATAAGATGTTTTACGTTTCGTTTTGAATTCGAATATTGAAAATTACGCAGTGTATAATTGAAAATTGAATGTTCGTTTCATGCAGCCTCACGTTTGACTGCTTCGTTGGTCGAGTGGTTGCAAGTGCGACTGCCGATCGGGAGATCCTGGGTTCAAATTCC
>DWME01005074.1:0-15406 GCA_018244795.1 Parelbella ahira ahira | reverse complement strand
ATTATATTTTTATAAATAAATTATTTATTATATTAATATTTATATTATATATTAATAATTATAATAATTATTATTAATTTATATATTATGTATTAATAATTATTTATTATTTTAACATTAAATTATCCTTCGGTTTGTTTGTATTTTTGAGTTTTCCCAAAAGCCTTCTTTAGTTTTGTAGCTTCTATTGAAACAAGTTTTATTACTTATATCACAGATTGTTCAGTTGGAGTTCAAATAACCCTGGAATCTTCTGGAATTTCGTTATCAATTGAGCATAAAAAAATTGTAATAAACTCTATATAACTTTTTTCCAGTGCTTCGTATTTGAAATGTATGCAACCATATATGACCTTCAGCGATCTATTCTATACCTAACAGTTATGGAGCCAAGATGCTGTTCCGCCACTCGTTTGCTCGGAGAGACCAATATCGATCTTGGAACTGTATGGCACCAATTGTGTAAGTTTCTAAATACCTCTTTTCTTTCTTTTCCCCTATTCATAGAAGAACTATCGATATATTAAAGCAAAACCAAATAACAGTTACTTTTTGAACTAATTTCAAAATAGTTCTAGAATTACTGAATATAATTTAGTTCCATAACATTTTGTTATGTAGTTTTCTGAAGCATATTTTGGTAGAGACAGTAATATATTTCATTTTCGTTCATCTAAAATCAAGTACTTCAATAGCATTCTAGTACCAATGGACATTGAAGTAGGTATACGTACATACATACAAACAAACAAACTACATGTAGGTATACAAAAATTACAAACGTAATTTAACAGTAACTTATTAAAAACATTTGTAATATTGATCCATAGTTCTTATGGTGCAAAGAGTTTCACAGTGTATTTCAAAATATCGTTGTAAGATATTAAAAAGATAAGATATTAAAAATCTACTTTATTTATTTTCTGTTCGCTACTCTCGTCGAATATAATGTTTATAAACTGACCGTTAGCTGAATGCAAAGATGCACTAGATTCTATTTTATCTTTTATTACCCACTGAATATAAATATTGAAGTTAAGAAAATCGCCCCAAGTTTTCCTTTCATTGCGAGCTTATTACATACTTTCGTACTTACCGAAGCGTGCGGCCGTGCGCTGGCAAGTTCTCTAGCAGATGTGCTCCAAGTCATACTTATATCAACAATTTCAAGCTTCTTTGACCTTTTCAAATAGGGACATATTACACATAAAATTTTGAATTATAAATCACTTGAATGTAAGAATCGTGTAATATTAATCAGAGTTCAAAATTAAAAGATCGATAAGAATTCCATTCGATGGGTAATTGAGTAGCCTACTCAAAATATAAACAACTTCTTGTTGTCGTAATATCAAGAAACTTCTACGTGATGTTACGTCACTTCTTGTAGTATGTAGGACAAGTAGAAGTTACGTAACGTTACGTGATGTTATGTCACTTCTAATTGTCCTCTAAACTCGTAACTGTGCATGTGGAGAATATAAACTAACAGCAGTTTCAGAACATATCAACACGTTTATATATAAAGATTTTATTCATAACTCTGTCAACATTATCATTTACTGTTTTATGCGGAACACACACACTATCAGGCTATCATCGTCCACTGCTGAACATGGACTACATTGATACATTTAAAAAAATGCGGTACGAATATAATAAAACTCTCTAATCGTTATGCAAAGTCTAGTACAATTTAGTTACCTACTTATTCTGTACGAGTACTTTGTCGGCTAAGTTTGATATTAGAGAAATATTTATGAAGAGAGATTGTAAGAATAACAATTAAATCAATGTAATATAAACATTTTATGTCAAGTCCAAAATATATAGTACAACACTCAATGATATAATTGGGATATTTTTTACTATAATATGTTATAAAATATTGGCATACCTACACTATTTGGAATATTTCAGATCATAGAGTGTTACGCAAATGGTTGCAATTATCTCTACCTTGTGACCTATCGGCTGGTTCTGTGGGTTTCCTGAAGGTGGACATTGCGATTACTTGTATGGGTCATTTGCAAGGAATGCATCCCGGTACCATCGATAATAATGTTAAAGTGTAAGTATATCTATATTTTTATACTCCTTCAAGACGTTTATGGCAGATTGCCTTGCGATACGCACACATCTGCCCTAATTTGTGAATATATCGTATAGAGGAATACGATACTTTCTATTTACAATTCTATTTATTATTGAAAAATCTATTTTCTTCCAACTGGATTTACCATGTACCTATGGATACTAAGAACAATTGATAATTTGTTAAATACGGCTATTATTCTGTAAAATGCCTTGAGCAACTCCCCGCTTTATTATTTAATAGGAAAAAATCCTATATATAATGTTTTCATTTTTCCAGAAATTATTTTATATCCTCTGGTTCGGAACAACAGCAAGCGAACTACGTAATCACAGTACATGGGGCATTCGGTATTTCGTATAAAACTCGCTCGCAAGGCGATCGAAATCACAGTGCAAAATCTCCCAATACTTTTGTTAGAATTCTCTTTTGTGGGCTGCAGGTACACATTACTATATTTCTAAGCTTATATTGCTTTGTAGCCAAAATATATACATATTAGACGGGCCGGTAGTTTACGTACCTATAAAAAATACGTTTCTATGTATTAATAAAATAACTTATATAGGGATATTTTGCATAGAACATCCACTTAGGTGGTTATTGAATTGACTTTTTAAATTGACGAGTCTAATAGGTTTACATACATATATTCACGCCAGGTCTCTCCATACATACACGCCGGTTTTGGAGACTAATAGGTTTAAATAAAGCAGTAACCTGCAAGATTTGCAAAATAAGTGTTCCTGAGATTAGTATATATATAATACTATAGCACGATGACTTCATAAAGGAGCCATATTCTAAATTGATATTGATAGCTGAATCCATAAATCCAGGCGAAGACAGCAGTCCAAAATCGCACCAGCAATCCAATGTACTGTGAACAAATCTCAATGGTGGAAATGTTTCCGAATACCAATCAAACGTTCCGTTTTGAAGTGTTATCGGCGGACGCCTACACCACCAAACCAATAGGCACCACGTTCTTAAACTTGGATCATATATCACACGATGGGGAAAATGGTAAATATTGAACTTGAGTCTGCAAGAGAGTGGCCAGGAACATTGCTAGAATTCCTAGCCATTAAGTATAATTAATTATTCGATAACATTTTGAATTATTTGGTCTTCTACTAAAAGTAAGATCGATTTAATTATGTTACCTTTAAAGGGTAGAAATATCTTGGGCGTCTTTTCGATACTTGTATTTATTTTATAAGCGACTATCACAATTAATCATGCACGATGAAACAATTACTGAACTGTCCCTATATTAAGATTGGGATATTTTATCTAACAGTTACAATGTTAGGTAATTGATGAACGCTTTTATTTTTTAACTTGGATTGTTAAGCGGAAAAACACTACAAATATTAGGTAAAGTTTTTTATAGAGGTCGTTCGCCGTGTAATCTGTTATTATTACTTGTATACGATAGTATTATTGTGACCTACATAGAGGACTACTACACCGCAATAGAAAAATAGAAACTGATGTGATGGTACGATTTAATTAAAATTTCGCATCATAAATTTTAACACAGTCTGGGAGAACCATGTTCAAAGTTAACTGCAAGTTTGTGAAATATTTCGTCTTCTTACCAGGGTTTTTGCCAACATTCGGACCATCTTTACTACCGGTGTATGGGCTGACCAGTCCGGGAAGTGTTCCTGCGACCGGCGACAGTCCACACTACCGGGGATCTCTATTAGTATCGCTCAGTACCGTTGTTCCATATTATCAACAAAGCGTTGGTAGTGTTAGTGTCGAGCCGGTTTCTCCTATTCCTGTGGTAAATATTGATGTTTCTTGAAGGATAGATTAAACTGAATATAAAGAGGGATTACTATATAATATTACACTGTTATTCAAAAGCTGATTAATTTGGATATTAGTAACACCGCACAATACGATATTTATGTACCTGTGTCAGGACATCAAGGCGGCCTGTTCAAATGCGGCTGGACAGAGGAAGGTACAAGTTAGTTGCCCCTTATAATGCCCCATATATTTCGGCTTGAAGATTTCTTTAAATATAAGGACTCTTTCAGACCAGTGTACTTTCCTGAAAATCGATGTGTTAGTGTAACATTGTCTTTGCAAGAAATACTCAAAATTTCTCAGAGGAAACAAAGTGCATTTCCGTGTGTATACAGCCTTATATAACAAAATGCATATATGTTTGATACTCTAACAGATACGAATATGTTGATAATACATACAATAATTGTTTAATAATATTTGTGATGTTCAAAATATCATTTAAAAAAATTTCATAAACACTAACAGGAAAATCTGTGGACGTTGAAAGATTTTTGCATTTTCTGTGCTATTTTTGAAGTGTCTATGCTAGACATCCGAGTCTCGAGCCATTTTTGCGGAGTCGCAGTGACGATTGGCGAGCTTCCAACTGTAGATATGGCTGGAGAAGGTAAATTGTATAAAAATACATTTTCATTTTGCTTCGGCTATTTTACTTATAACTAACGAGACGCGTTCACGTATTTGCAGACTCCACATCCGCGATGAATGAAATAAGTAAGTTTTCAAAAAGACGTAAGTAGGCGAATGTTGAAATATCTTATTCCTTAGTATGATGTCGTTGCCAACGACCTTTCCGAGTTAAGGCATTATTGAATAAGTAGAATATATATTTGTTGATGACTTTAATTTAGTAAAAGTACTAACCCGTAGTATTCAGTACTGAGTGAGCTACCGCACATAAATTACGTTTTAATTATAACATATTAATATATTACAATATATTACATGGATCATCAATCACTGTATCTCGTTTAGTTCTAACTATTTGGTTCATGTCAATCTTTAGAGCTACGTAAGAGAATTGCATTCTTAGAGCCGTTATTAATTTTCCATTATTACCTTAGCAACCTATGGAATGTTTCTGCCGCATGCAATCTGGTTTTACTTTTCCCAAATAACCGCACTTTAACGTTATTTTGCTTTGTTTTTCAGAAACCCGTAAACTGCACTATACAGGTTCATTGAATGTGTTAAGAAATAAATCGGAGTATGGACATCATGATTTCTTTAATAAGTTTCCAGTATTGCAATCGGCCACTCGACTTCCTGATTATCGTTCCAGAATATATAGGAACAATGCGATTTCCCGGATTATTTGCGACTTGGTACGTGTTTGTCTTTACTTAGCTCTACCTTAAAAATGGTTTTAAAGGAACCTTGGTAGCCGACGTGCTTAAGCCGCCTTAAAATTATTTTCTTATTTAAAAAACAGACAGCTCCTTGAAAAAATTACAATTTTAATAATTGTACATAATATGTTGTTCGTGCGTGTGCACGTGTGTGCCTGCATACGTGTGTGCGTGCGTACGAATGTGCGTGCGTACGAATGTGCGTGCGTACGTGTGTGCGTGCGTAAATGAGTGCCTGCGTATGCGTGTGCGTGTGTGCATGCGTGTGTGCGCTCGTGATTATGCGTGTATGTGATTTCAGGATTACGTTAAAAAAGTTAATTCAAATCTTAATACATATAATACAAGGAAAATAAATTCAATTTCTACACAATTTTTTTTGCGAGTTATCTATACAACATTACTATTATTAGAAGAATGGAAGCAAAATTTCATGAAGGCGAAATTTTAACTAGGAATCAGTTGTTGTTGAAGTCGAGCATCAATTGAAAATTTGTGATCGTTCAAAGGCCGAAGAATTGTTGGACGAACTGAATAAAACTCTAGATAAAGTATTACGCGATATTGAGATATCTATTGAAAATCACGTGTTTTCAAACTACAATAGCGATTACTCTGAACAACAGTACAGAACGGAATTGGATAAGAAACAAGTAGCGTTACAGATTGAAGAGATGGTAAGACGATGACTATAACTGAATAATCGCAATTAAACCTCGTAGTGTCTCGTAAATTGTGATATTATATTCAAGAAAAGGTAGGTGTAGGTACATGATATACATTAGTTATATGTGGGAGATTAATAGTGAATTATGAAATTATATGTTTGTTCAATATTTAATCCCTTGTAGCCTGGATTATGCAATTCATTATTCAATACCTATTAGTCGCCTAGCGTTGATCGTGGCGTCCAAAATGCGCGTCGAACGCAACAAGGGGCTTAGCGACGTGCCCTAAGAAACGCCTTTGTGTTGCAATGGACTGAAGTCGACACGTGACAATTATCATCATGCATTTTTTTTTCTCGTCACTAACTTTTCTGTGTAAAAATAGATTTCAGCTTATTCCAGCTTCCATTTCAGATTTGTAATTATGTATGTATATATAAAATGTAGATGTAATTAACGTGTATATTTTACAACGTATATCTGTTTTTTTAGTTTTGTCCGAAAAAAAGTTCAAATATATTTAATTGGAGGGATAAAAAAAACTATAAATATTTTAAAAGTAATAATTCCTCCGTATTTTTTCTTGCATAGAAAAGGATACGTCAGAAACTTCTACAAATGGTTCTAACATTTTCTCCAGAAGGTATTAGAACAGATATTGCAGTTGCAGCTAGGAAGATGGTTAAAAGCATACTGGCCGAAGTCCGTGTCTTCATTCGAGATCTGAAAAAGCTTATCTTTAAGGTTTTTATTGTTATTCATTAAACACTATCCTATTCCTTCTCTGTGTATCTAAAGTTCGAACAACACTTCGTCCAAAGAGTGCATATACGCTTAATTCTCTTCTAAAATTTGTCACTTTAAGTAACTTATATCGTAAGTTTAACAATAACAAATTAAGTAAAATATTAGATGTAAGTAGATGTCAAGAGTAAGTTAGTAAGTGCCGGTTGCACAATAAAGTCGTGGAAGTTTTTTATTCCCTCTCTTCCTCTAGCTGATTGATTTGAAACAAGGTTGTGTCACCGATGCGACATTAGGTAGAGCGACATTCGTGATCTGTGCTTTTTAAAGTGAAACTTCTTTGGTGGCGCGATAAACATTTTCAAGCGCTACGAAAATTTAGCGTTTAGCGGAAAAAAAAGTCGTAAGCGCCGTGCAAATCGCATCCTTATTTTTCAGTGTTGCAATCGTTATTTTTCGTGATAAGTATATATCTATCTATTCATAATATGCAATTATTAACACCTGACCACATATGCAACTGTTGTTGTATGATACGCTGATTTTATATTTTTCTTTCAGTCGACCGTTGGCTGGCCGGATTTAGTCGTTTGGCTGTTGAACGGCACATCTAGAGTTGGATTTTGCAAAATAACCGTGGCTGATATTATGCATTCCGACATACCAGAGTACTGCGGTAAAAACTGTGGTGGAATACAAACGGTATATTTCAAGGTATTGTTGGCGATACAAACGATATATTATCAGATGTTGTTGAAGTTCGTTGCGCATATACCGCGATGGATAGCGATCTCGTTTGTATAAAATTACCTTTAAATGCCTTTTACTATTACCTTTCTTGGCCAAATTAATATTTACCATTGAACCACCGTTGGTTGAGTGTCGATATTTTATAGTTATTCGTTAATTTCTCTTTATGTCTATGAAGAGCATCAGAACGTGTGTTCTTCTTTAATCAGTTACAGGTGTTGCTATGAATGTAGGTTCGTGTGCTAATCTAATCTGGACTTGGGTTGGAGCTCGGTCGTAGGCATATACCTAAATATGTGTTTGCGTTTATTTGTGTCATTAATAGTGCGTTTCTTAATTTAAAAGTTAAAAACCCTTTATAATCGTAGTCTATTAGTTCATAATAAGAGTCATACACCTTACATATAACTATTCCGGATTTACGTGTAATATATTTGTTATGATTGTAACGTAACATAACGCAACATCACCCCTGTAACCCTCGAAGGAGTTAGTTTACGTCCCACCATAGAATGGAGAGATTATTATCAGACACCGGCCACAAATCCAGATTCCGAGCCACTACTACAAAAATCTACTAGAAAGCCCAAGTAATAAAAACCTATTATTACGATTGTAAATTATTGTATATCAACGTACTACATTGTACAGAAATTCATCAAATAGTACGTTCTGTTATCTAATCTAAAACATGAAATCTTAATTAAAATAGTATTGCTATAAATTCCGCTATACATAGCAGGTGGACTTATAAATGTCCGTATTACCATTTTGGCGTGTTATAATACGAAAAACAATGTGGAAAACGTGTAATACATTTCACACGACAGCCAAAAGAGTACTACATATACATATGTATGTATGTGTAGCAAGTGCCGCCTTATGTGTGCCTTTGCCTTATATTCCAGCCTTTGAAATGTTCGAAGCACGTGAGCTCTTTGTCTATGGGCTGTTTTTGTGTCGTTGGAAAAGTGGAGCTCCTTTCATGGATGGGTCTTCACGAGAAGAGTTCCGCCTTTGAACGCTGTCTGCCCATTGGATACAAGCTCAAAATAAAAGATTCGGACATGTTTGTTGAGTGCGGTGGACTCGTAAGATTTTAATTTCACTCTTATACTAATTATCAGATCATAAATCTGCTGGTCGTACCAGTCGATACCTGATTATAAGTTTGTCCAAGACGCTTTTCATGCCTGGCAGTTTTAAATCTATCGAACCAATGGAATATTTTTTTTTTGTAAATATAATCTTTTGTCCGTGCCAATTTTTACATGTATGTAAAACGTGTAAAAAAACGTAACATCACTCCTGTACTCCCCGAAGGGGTAGGCAGAGGAGTGTAGTACACTCCCACGATCCACCAGTTACGTTAAGTCTCATGTAGTAGGTGGTGACATACATACATGTATGTGACCTAAATTTATCAATTTTCATTCGTTTCAATACAAATTTTAACTTACTTTATTATTTTGCGAGTTGAAAATTCAAATGTAATGTCGTTATGATGCTGTCAACTTTTTTAAATCATTACAACATTCTTTGTGAAGTTTCAAGATAAAGTTCCCACGTTACTTTTAAATTAACACTTCGCGGTTAAGAGATGAGCAAAAAAATTATTAAAATACAAACACATTAGTAACAGCTCTTGAATTTATCTGTATATTGATAATTTTGTGAATGTTTAATCACTTGCTTCTTTCCTACAGTTTCGTGAAAAATATTTACAAGCCTATTCATTTTTCTAAAGGTTAAATTATATTTACAATTTGTTAAGTTTGCCTCTTCATTCGTCTTTGGAATTCACTCAAAACCTGTTTCTTTACGTTAGCCAAAATTCAATGGTACTTGAGAGTTTCTTTTGATTGCTCTGCAAAATATATTTATCCGTTAGCATAGAAAGAATCTTCAAAAATACATATTATAGTGCAGTGAGTATTTCGAAAATTTTATTTCCTTTTTAGATGGTAGAATGCCGAGTATTCGTCTACAAAGCCAAGTTATACTCTAACAGTGTTGGCGACGACTTTCGCTACCTCTTCCTAAGAATAAATACTATGAACTGTACGAAGGACAGTGGAGTAAGTTTCAATAATACTGTAAAACAAGATATGAGATGACGAGGATACTAAGAGCTGAGAGCATCTCTTAAGTAGGCACTTAGAATTGCGCTCAGTCCTCTCCCATTTTTACGTTTCTTTATTTTTATATGTGGTGGAACGACATGCGTACTTAACCTCGCTAGGACAAGGACGGGTCATGCCAAATTTGAGCGACCTACAACATTTAAATAAATAAAATAACAATAATCGACCCATTTATCATTCCACTGTTGGAATGTGGGTCTCCTCTCATGTTGAGAGGGTGAACTAATAGGGGAACTAAAACATTCCGTATTCTATTTTGAAGCTTAGGATAGATAATTGTATAAAAGGTTATATGGTCATTTTAATGATACAAATTGTTTCCTATTACCACTTATTAGGACATATCATCATAGTCAGTTGCTATAAGAGTGAAGGAAAACACTGAGGACACTCGCACATCTTAGAATTCTCCAAAAAAAAATCTCTAAGGGAGTGTGAAATTTACCAACCCGGACTCGGTGGAAAGCATTGCATCCTATGATCTTCAATTTGTTACTGTGTGAAGAAACTGTGTCCAATAGTGGAACGATGAAAGGGTTGAAGGAAGGGTCCTTTAGTAATACTGATGTCGTAAAGTCTGTTGCTGAGCCCTTTACTGAGGGTTGTATGATGTAACATTCAGTTGTAACGCGTGAAAACCTATTAGTACCTTTAGAACTTTATCCATTTGCAATACACAAACTCTTATGGTTTTCGTAGTTAAATAGAAACTTCTTAATTTATAGATCGTTGAAAAGTCATCTACGCCCATTTGGAATCAGTTGATAAGACTCCAAAAACTGCTCTTCACTTCTTCTGATAGACTAATGAAATATCCACCGGTTGTTATGATTGAAATTAACAGTACTGATTTAATGGTAAAAGATAAACGTTTTATTAATCAAGTTGCGTGCGATGTACGAAATAGAACGAATTGTTTTTTAATTATCAGATCTATTGTCTATGACTATTATCATTTGGTTGTTACGTTAATTTTTATCAAGGGCATTCTGAAGTTTGTTTTTGACTAATTATTTTCTTATATTATTGTTTGGATAGAAATCTGTATCCAGTTCCTATTATGATTTGACATCAAATCAAAATTCGTGAAACTAAAAACTGTCTTTATGGAATATGCAGAAAAAAATCGGTCCGGTCAAAAATTAATAATTCAGTTTTTAATTCAGGATAAAATGGCGACAATCGGCACTTTTGAAGTGAACTCCGTAATCGATGACAAGGTGGATTATAATTCAACCCCTAAGCTTCAGTGGCATGAAATGTACAAAGGAATGGAGAACACTGGAAAAGTTCTTGTATCTGTGCAAATAATACAGGTTATTATAGATAAAAAATAATGAATGTACAAACATGTTTAATAATTTATTATCATACAATATTATAGTAGGTCATCGGCTTACGTGAACCACGACTTCACTCAAGTGTTCGTAGAGAGGGATTCCCTTTTTAAGGGCGCCCACGTTAAATTCATGGAATCAATGTTTTCATTTACGACAGACGTCGCGTGATTCTGTTTACAATTTCGGGTTGCGTAGCCTTCAGACGGCGGGTACAAAAATAGAACAGAAACATGATCTATTTTCGTTACGCCAGAGTACGGCGATAGGTGATAGCGAGAACAAAGATATTTACTGTCGCTAAAAATAAATTCTGTTCTCCATTGAGATTTCTGGTTTTCATTTGATAATTAACATATTTCGTAATTTAGTTTATGCTATTCAATTAACATTCGATTAATTATTGATTTTATATTTTACAGTCACTTTATTAGAATATAATGTTACAATAAATGCAGGATTTGTTTAAAATTTTAACTAGGAAATATTTTGGACGTTGAATTTGAAACTTTATAGGAACGTAAGAGAACTTAGAACGTGAAATATTTGTTTGCAAATGTTTGTTTGTATATGTATATGGAACTAGCGTTAGCTTATTAATGGTACGATAGTTTGTTTTAATTAATAAAGATTGTAGCCTAAGCCCTTTTCATTGTGTGATGAGAGCTGAACATGTCCAACATTAGAATTTTTTTGGACATGTGAAGGCTTCGATACTATAAAAAAAAATTCGCTTTTCTGTTTTATTAATTCATCATCATCGACATCATCATCAGCCTATCTCAGTCCACTGCTGGACATAGGCCCCATTTTATTAATTACAAAACTGTAAGTTTTATAAGTAGAGTTTTATAAACTGATGCAATTAAAACATTGCAAGGTGTACTCATGATATAATATAATATGAAGTGTGTTTAATGCCTCCCAAAACGAAACTCCGTACCACACAGTATGGCGCTTTTTATAGTCGTGCATTCATGTCTGGGTAAGTTTTATTTTACATTGTGAGTGCTCATATCAACATTTCCAGTATAATTCTTGTTCTCCAATTTTTTTATTTTATTTTAAAATAATAACAACATTATTCTTCACTAACTGCTATACTGACAATTTTTTATTTTCGTTGCTGCAGGTTCCGGAAAAATTCTTAAAGTCCACCGTGTATCTTCCGGAGCACGAATCTTTTACCACACCGGACATAAGCGAATTGGATTCATTCACCGATATACAGACGCTGCCTGCCCATTTAATGCCTAAAACATCAACTTACAAGTACGTGCATAAAGTTTTGTTACTGCCGGGTTATTATCGCTGGCAGCATTTTTTTTGCAATTTTTTTTCTTTATTCTAATATCATCATCGTCTGCTTCCGTTAGCCTATTCTCCTCCATGGCCGGATAAAGGACTCTTCAATGGCATACATAACACAATTCTAACATTATAGAAAATTATAGATGATAGATTACTAAAATTTAAATTAAGATAACTTTAAGGGTCGACATATATTGGTGGGGTCTTCGTGACGTCAACTTTACAAAAAAACCCTCTATTGTTATGGAGATTGAGGACCTTGTAGTCAAGTCTGATGTCATCGCGGACGGACGGCGCAGTTGTAATTTCCCCAACGGTCGGGTTAGTTATGTTTTCGAAGCATCCCTCAGTGAACCCTTCTGTCCCTCTATACATATGAAGCTATGCGACAACTATACGTTTGGAAGAGTTATGTATATTGGAACAAAAACTGTGAAGAAGCCTAGGAAATTTTTAACACACTGGTATCCTCAAGTGGAAAGAGAGGCATCTCTCAATCGTGCCTCTGTTTTGTCAGACGATTTTATAAAAGGTGAGTCGAAGTTGAAATTAATCAGCTGTCATCTAAGCGTGTACTGACTAATCAGTAGATAGTTAATACTTACAATGATTTTACTTGCTAATTAATAGTTAGTTAATTCTCACAATGATCTTACTTAAGTTACTTGAATGATATTTTTAACTATTCCCAGTAAATCAAACGTTATACGTGAAAAACAGAAATTCTTTACCTGACGATGGTGAAGAATGCTCTAATGACGCGTCAGAACTAAATTGTAACTTGCAAAACGATCGACTGAAGGGTTCCCGATGGCGCAGGCTATTTTGTAGAAAAGAATTGGAAGAAGAAAAATACACCCTTCTTCCTGTTTTCAATAAAAACACCAACAATGTCATTAAGAAATGTAAAGTCACAGAACACAAAAGTTGGTGGAGTAGATACGTGTACTCTCAGAAGGTAATACGTGTGAAGAATGGGCGTAGTGAATTTTTTAATATCTCCAAACATTACCTATATACATATGTATGTATGTACATTAATTTATGACTTCTTTCAGCTGCAAAAAGGTTTTGTTAAGGAAAATAATAACACTGCAGACAAAATAACAGTTAGTACAGTACATATTTCGCCTAGAGAATAGCAAAAAATAGAGTAAGTAAAAAATTGTTATAATGGAATTGATAGTTGTACTACGAAAGTTCAAACGTGTGAAAGGCGAAGCTGACATTTTTATAGCTTGCGTAAAACCTTTTCAAAATAAAGTAGACCTGGCTAATACAGCTAAGCGCTTAGCGATGCACCTTGTTTAACATAATAACGTATGATCATTTAATGTTATTAAAGATTCAATTTTTTAACTTTAAAAGTTATTTTTTGTTCCAGATATTTGATTCCGAGCTGGAGAATCAACCAGGGTTTTCAAAATTTAAAGATTGGTGTGTCACCTTAAAACTGTATAGTGGAGACAAAACAGGATTTCACAAGGAAGATGAGGAACTACGTTGTGGATATTTAAAAGCCGGTATTGCGATATATAAATATCCACCGCCAGAAAACACAATAGCGGTCAGCACCAACGGAGTGGACCTTAAAGCAGGGTAATAGTGACGACCGTATTAATATCAACCATATCAGTATTCAGATTGCTAAATACTCAGGTCTCTCGCCTCTTATTTTATATAAAATGAAGGGGGAACAATAGTTTCTTTTTATTTACGGAAGGCTACAGCCAGATGCTGGATGCATCCGGGGACAGGGTGCGATGGCGCTTATTGGGGGACGCCTATATCCAGCAGTGGACTGATATAGGTTGCTGATGATGATGATGATTTTCTTTTTAATAATGAAGAGCTTGGCATAGCGTGGCAGGCGCATTAGTGGCAAATTTTACTTGTTTTGCAATATAATGATAGTGGTTTCATCTGTAATCAATAAATGATACAGATACCACCAGTTAAATCTCAATTAAAACATTAGCGTCTACATGGCACTGAGAATTTATTTCTATTGATCGGTGATCTATCATCAGAGCTGTGCGTTGCTGTTTGTTAGGGATTTACCTATTTGCAACCCGAAAGCACTGTTTGTTGATGTCATGACGTATTACATATTAGATCAAAATTGTCGTATCCCTATTAGAAAGCAGTTTTTTTTATCTGAACATTTGTTCAAGTATTGACTTTTACCGCCAATAAAGTTTTTCCTTATTGACAGATATTTTCAAGATTACCCAAACAATGAATCTGCAAAATTCCTAGTCCGCGTCTACATAATAAAAGCCGTTAATTTGACGACAAATAATTGTACTGGGAGGTCTCAGCCATATGTATTAATTAATTGCGGTAAAAAGTGTTTGGGAGACCGGAATAGATCCGTGCTAAATAATTTTAATCCCGTCTTTGGCACGTAAGATAATTATTGCATAAGTTTAAAATATTGCTTGATATATACGTAACTGTTATGTTTATTAACATTACATTTCAGAACATTTCAAAACACTTCTTAAATTTTATATCAGAGTGTAGAATATATCAATTAGGCAGCCAATTTTGAGCGTAGTCGTTTAATTGACGCCGAGGTGTCGGGATCGGTTGGTAATTGATACTCTGCTTAAGATATCAACATCAACTCTGTTACATTTCAGTGTAGAGACTGCGTGACCTTAGAGTCGGATTGAACAAGGCCACGGTCACAACGGCACATGCCTTGTAGTTTAAGGATTTTTAGGTCACTGAGACTTTTAACCTCAAACGATAGGGAAATGAGCTAGAATTTCAAGTAATGTGAAGAATTCTCAAATAGTAGACTGGCATTGGGACATAGAAAGAGTAACAGTTCAATTATTGAAGCTCATATGTAACTAAGCATTTGACAAATGATAAAATATAAATCATTGAAGTTTTTGCATCACTAGGGTTTATGAATTCCGGTGTACCTTACCCGAAGAGTATCAGCTCGAGGTATCACTTTACAATTACGATGGGATGGAATCTGACGAATTGATTGGAAAAACCGCTATAGATTTGGAAGACAGAATATATACCAAGCATAGAGCTCGTGTGGGACTTTCGTCGGAATATAATTTGTAAGACGAATATTATACGTATATCGCACCCACGGTGCAACACAGTCACTTATGCAATTTTTGTCAAAATTGATCTGAATATGAGAAAAAATAGC
>DWME01005073.1:0-15407 GCA_018244795.1 Parelbella ahira ahira | reverse complement strand
AAGAGGTGCGCGCCATGGATTTGAACCCAGGACCCCCGGAATGAGAGGCTGAATTCTTAACCACTAGGCTACCACTTCTTACTCAAAATACTGAACGTTAATTTAATTAATGTGTACATACAAACAAAGGATAAAACTATTATTAGCCAGTGTAAATCTATTAGAAACTTCCATGTGAGGTTTTCTTGAAGCACTACGACGTGGGGTTCTTCAAGAAAAGCCCAAAAAGAGCTATTCGTCAATGTCGGCGAAGCATTGGCCACTCTTCGGATGTAGCAAATGTCCACAGGCGATGTTGACCATTTATCATCACGTGATCCGTCTGCCTGTTTGCTAGGCTAAAATAAAAATAAATCTCATAAACATTTTTGAACATTTCCCGACTGATTTAGAGTTGATGCAAATACTGTTGTTAAAAAAAGTGACTTAAGCATTGAAAATTGCATGTTAGCTCTATCTAAATTTATCAGCTTCATTTACGGCGCCTTCTACCATTGTAAAGTAATAAATGTAGATCATGTACAACCTTTATCGTTCTATTTCATAGTTTGGAACACGTATTTATGTGGTGAGCACAGATTTGCACGGAATCTATGTATAGAGCAAGAAGCGTACTGTCGGTTTTAAGAATTTATTTGTTCCTGTAGCCTCGCTCGTGGTCAGACAAGTACAAATAGGTCGAAAGGTAAAATAATAAAGATACTTAATTCCCTTTGATCGCGAATTCGCAAACAGGATTCATTATTAATATCTGATGAACGACTTCAGTTATTTCATTTCTCACATATATTTTAATTTAGTACTGTTTTCTTAATGTATTATTTAATATTACTAGCCTGTTAGTCCGGTGCTTAGTGATAATTAGATCAAAACGTTGTGGTAGTGTAGAACCAGGAGTGGTGGGTTTGATTCCCACCGGGGACAAATATTTCCTGAACATAGTAAATGTTATACCTACATACATGTGTATGAGTATGTAATTTAGCAAAATTATTTTAGTATTAATTATTATCCTATTGGATTTTTCCAGTTGAAAATTTGTAGTAGTGACTCGGAGTTTGGAATTATGCCCGGTGTATGGCAATAGGATCACCACCTATTCCACGGGACTTAATCGTAACTGGTGAACCGTGGGAGTGTACTACATTCCTCAGCCTACCCCTTCAGGGATTACAGGGGTGATGTTACATCAATGTTACGTATTATAGTTACATAATTAAAATGCGTAATTAATTATTTACCAAAGTTTAACTTCATAACTAAATATTCCGGGAATTAAATTGTACATTAATTAAAATATACCACATGTTTATGTGATTAAATCACATAATTGAAGTTCTGCGAAAATAAATTACACATTTACCTTGTTAAATTAAATAATTATGTTTATTGATATAAAACACGTAATTATACGTTTGTGCAAATAAACACATTATATGAATCTAATTAGCATATTATTTAGTATATCGTAAAACTGAAACTGCGAGAGTCCTGTAGGAAACTTCAACTTAAGAAGGCCATCGACGAACACAGGGGCCGCAAGTTATCCAAGTTTAATTAATTATCCTCGTACGAGTCGGAACGGGGGCAGTCACTGCGTCGTTGGTGGCGCGCGGCGTGTCATAGCTCGGGTCAGAGTCAATTATTTCGTCTCCGAATGATATGTTAATGGGTGCGCGGAAGTACGTAACAAGTTCATTTTCCATTTCAAAGTTTTCAATTTTATTTAACGATAAGAGAATTATGTGAACCAACAAGAAATTTATCTTTATGTGTGTAGCAAAATAATTCAATTAATGTACGTAATATGCACATGTAGGTATATACACATGTATCCAGTGTAATTTAACAAATACGTGTTAAATTATACTGGGCGAAATTGTGACATAATAAAACTATAGGCAATTCAGTGGTCAGTACAGGGCACCAGATAGAAGGTTCGATTACCACCTTGGACAAGTATCCATAGATTTATGGATATATGTGTTTAGATATTTGTTTTTTTTGCTATAAGCGTCCTTTCAAGGGTCCTTTTGCAGTTATTATATGTTGGCAATACAAGTGATGTTTTATCATGTTGGCGACATGTCTGCCCGTCACCTCTCTCGAACCTACAGTACAGGTGTACTATAGAGCTACTGATAAGATTAAATACCTACTCATTTTGGTCTGAAAGTAGGACCACCTTTAACTATTCATCTTGAAAGAAGACCTGTTTCCAACTAAGGACCGATTTCCAACACTGTCACAAATATATTGATGGTGACAATAACTAATTTATTGCATCTATAGCTTAACTGAGAGAACGTTCGTCTGCAATTTTAAAACGTTTATTAGAGTCAATTGATATTTGAACTTGAACATCCATAGAATATCTTCATAAGAAAATACACCTGAAGAACGAAAGCGACAAACACAGGTCCGCGATTTATCCAAGTTGCCCAACTTATCCAAGTTATATGAGTTTAATTAATTACCTCAGTACAAGTGGGGACAAAGTTGACTGCGCTGTTCTCGTCGGCGCGGCGTGTGATAGCGCGGGTCAAAGTCAACCCACCTGGGATGGAGTTGACATATGATAATGACCCTGTGTCGGTCGGTTATGATTTTAGTTTTGTTTGCTCTATAAGGACTTTAGGGATTGAGGGTTAAGGACGGAATGTTAACGATTAAATTTTGTTCAAGTAATTGTTACTGGAATTGATGGCCTAATTTTATAGTGTGGGTGTCGCCTTGCATGTCAGAAGCCTTATCAATATCCATAATTGTAATTTTACCAGGCATTAAATTGAATTTTAATGATAATCATTATCATAATTTCAGTCTAAAGGTGTTTATTTGCTGTTGAAATAAGACGGCTCAGATATCGCCACAAATCATCATTTTCTATTTTTTGGATTGACCTGTACTTCTCTATCCTCAGTGGGCCGTCGCTACATCTACTAATAGACCGATTTAGCGTGCGGCATTCACTGTACGATCGTTAACGACCACCAGTTCTTCAGGCATTTAGCCTACCTGTTTGCCTGAGTCTATTGCTCAGTTTATCATACTTCAGTAAATGTATCTTGCACATTAACTACAGTTTAAGTCAAATGGTTATATTTGATTAACACGGGTAATAATAAATTTGAAATTGAAATTAAAACATTTTTCATAGTATATAAGTTGTCACAAATAATAAGACTATTAAGAAGACTTTAAATATAAAGAACCAACAGCGTTTATCTTTCGCACTGCCACTAAGTAAACCGATTTTCGGTACTAAACTACTAATCATATACTCATATACTTGCGGGGGGTTAATTGTTTTTGCTCGCACTTGTACCAGGGACGGTTAACTATTGTACTGCCATAAACTATGTTTGGCCACTATTGTCCCCAGGCTTACAGCGGGGAACAACCAAATAGTGAGCCGGAAGTAAGCAAAGTTGTGGTGGATCTAGCCTTTATACAGCCTAAAATTATTTCTAACTTACAAATTAAAATAGCTAAACTATTATATAGTTTACAAAGAGATTGCAAATATTGTAAATAAGGTTTTATAAACGACGCCAAAATAAAGGCATATTGTTAGTTCATCTCGTGTGTTACCGTTGAACGGGTTAAGGACTTAAAAAAAAATAAGTATTTGCTCATTATGAAATATTATATAACCATTCACGCTGGAGTTAGTAGTTCAAAATATACTTCGGATTCATCCAAAAGCAAAGAAATAACTTGTTCTGTGAAAGTCCTTAATTATTAAAATGATCCCAACAGTCAGACAAGCATGTTTATTTAACTTTTTTCGTGAAGGCACAAATTATACAACACAATTTAGGCCTACAAAACTAGAAGAAATTGGCGCAACTGTCTCACAGAATTTCAAAATCATCCTTCGCAGAAGTACATTAATGATCCATCGTTGTGACCATTATCTACCCTTAAACCACTACCATTTTTAATATGGGTCTCCCCAGACTGAAGAACATAATCTGCCAGGCCAGCCAAGTATGTAAAATGGACGTAAACGAAGCCGCGAGTAAAGAAAACTTTTTGTATAAAAGCCTTAATTAATAACGATAAAACGTGGTTACCACAATGCGTCCGATGTTGGACTCAATTTTAATGCTTACGACCGCAGTAATACTATATCCACTCGTTTTACCGCGCCGACGAGAGCTGGTAACCCTTACTAATGTCACTGATACCTAATAATAAGACGAATGTTTGTTTGTTGTTCTTCATACATAATTAGTACAGTATTATATACTATAGTATAGTTATTAGGATATTACGACATGGATCACAGTCGCTTGTTGCGTGATAAAAGCACGTGTTGATAATGCTAATTAATTACATTAAACGCATCATGTCCTAATGCGTACATATGTTCGTGCGTAACAAACATGACATCACGCCTGTAATACCGAAGAGGTAAGCAGTGGAGTGTAGTACACTCCCACGATTCACTTGAAAATTGTATGCGTACCTAAGTGTTTAAAAGTCAATAACACTGTGCATTGCTGTCAAGCGGCAATAATATTATAATAAAACATACATACATCTTAGTTTAATAAATCTTTGGACAGAGAGAGACTTGTTATTCGGTAATTAAATATGAAATAACGCGAAAGTAGTAGGTAAGTGAGGTACAGATTCCCGAACGCAGACATACAGCTGTATACATAATATTTATCTATACGTAGAGTATAAACGACCTGTTTGTCAAATTGTTAAGATCGGTGAATTAAAAAAGCCTCATTATAGCCGCATGATATGTTATTGAACTTATGAATGAATTTGTGGCGGACGCGTTCACACCGTGTCGTAGCGGAATTGGTTTCATTTTAAACTCGAATTATAAATCTCCAAAATTTATCATTGAATGTCTCGTTGGTCGAGTACTTGTAAGCGCGTGCTGATCGAGAGGTTCGATCCTCGGGTCGGGTACTATTGGATTTTATTAACTCAACATTTTATATTTTTGTTCAGTGTTTGACAATGTGGTCCCCCTCTATTTAACGATAGTCTGTCATGCTAAATAACCTGAGCATTTTGACATGAACATTTGAACATATATTGTCACTAATGGTAGTTCATTATTAGCGGGAAATCCTATTAAGTAAACCACGGGCACGAAATCATTTGTAAAAGTAAGTATGGAATTCATACCTCACAGTGCATGTCAAATTCACATAATGCACTGTCTGAGTTTATTTATTGACAAGTCATGACAGTTATTTCAGTTAACATTAACTATTAACAAGAATAGCTCATATATTCTAATAAAGGGGCTGGACGAACAGGACTGTGAATAGGACGATTAGCGTATATGGATGCATTTAGAACATGTTAGTGAGAGCGCAGACAGTGCGATTTCTTGTCATTTTCCTTATTCAAAATCAATATTCAAATTCAGGGAACGCCCTCTTTAGAAGTTGCAACGGATCAGTACTTCTCAGGGTGGAAATATAAGCTTCTAAAATATACGTGTCATTTACAGTTTTACAAAAATAACTTGCATGCTTATTAGCTATAGCTTTAAAATACAAAGTGGGGTACGCGGTGTGTAAGGCGGCCGGGCGCAATGAGACCGCTCGTTTCCTCCCATTCACAATCTCATTCTCGTATCCAATGCCAACCGGTTTTCATTCACTTTGGCGTAAGTTAGAAGCGTTTGTGTTTTTGGTAGAAGCATCGCCATACCTTGAGGGTAAGACTGATTTGCATATTTTATGTACATATAAATTTAATGACGCTTCCGTGTCTCGCCACGCCTCCGTTCCTGGCCGCTCTCCTCACATTTACGTACACTTAAAATAAGGAATCATTCCATAAACTAATGCATTGTAAACGATATTGCAGGTTTTTATATAATTTTATTCTACATTTATTTATCTGTTTTTTATTTTGTTATTTTAGCATCTATCAATTACGATGCTTTATATGTGCCAATTTTTCCGACCCTTTCAGTTGATGGATTTTTAAATGTTCCTAAGTCATATCCACTTATGTCCAATAAAGGATCATTATAAGACAGGTAATTATTCCCTTAGACATTATTAAATTTGAAATTAGCAATGAGAGTCATTTGGACCTATCGATCTGGCTGATCATGTATAATATAGCTTCTACATCTTCCTGCACTTGTTTCTAACTTAATTTGTGTACCACAACAAGCCACCTGAACATACTGTGACTACTTACAAACCCGACTTTCCCATGACTTTTACGCCATTGGTGATCTATGCCTTAGGAAAAACAGTTTAATTGTGTTAATATCATGTACTAATCCATAAGTCCTTTTTACTTTATTATAAAGGATAAATAACTAAGCACACCTAAATAATATAGAATTGTGAAGAATACAGAGAGAAACAGTTTAATTGGGGACGTCAAAAACTAATCGGAGTAGCAACTAAAAAAAGGGACATAAAGTCCGTTACTAGCAGCGGTTGAACTCTTGAAGCAATACATCACTACCGCTTTGATCCTTAGATTGTTAGAAACAGGATTTCCTCGCAGAGTGATAACGAGTAACGCCTAAGGGAAACGACACAACAGACTGCACCCAGAATTCAAAAATACAAAATAACAAGGGAAATAATTTCAACATGGTTCGTTATTTCCTCCCATATTCCCAGCTTCGAGATCCATTTCCTGTGTATCCCGCTCCCCCTCGTGGATAGAACCAAACAGCACATTTCTGGAGCCGGTCGCGCGATCATAATAAAACCAAGACCACTTCCGAACCTATGCTTTGATTAATGAACGAGTTATGAGATTCAGTGAAACCAGTACACAGTAATACAGTAATTACTCTGTATCCAAGTACTTCACGGTTGTACCAACGTGTACCTACAAGATCCTATTGGAGCCTCTGCATAGGAGAAACCGCTCGTAGCGTTTCCTCTAGATCTTCTTCAGTTTTTTCACCACTGATGGTGGTGAAATCATTATCATAAAAGTTGTATAATTCCAACATTGGACAGGTGTTGCTTCCCAATGAGAAGAGTTTAGGCCGTAGTATTAGATACTATCGAAATAAACTATACAATTAAAATTTGTGCTAATTTGGTACAGACGGAAATGTGCACTAGGGCTTAAAATTAGGATTAGATCTAATACGCTAACTAGACCATCAAGCTCTTTTAAAGCTATTTATTTATACAACTTTGCGAGTCCAATTCAACGTTAGGTACCTATATATGTATATAGGTACATACTTGTAATGCAAACAAAAATCATCGATGGTTGGGCTTCAGAACGAGTTGTTTTACTCCCAAAAATAAAAGACATGGGGGGGAGGGGGTAACAACCGATTGAACGGCTTAAGTACAATAGCTGGAGCCAGCTGTCGGACGAATAACCGGTAGCGATAATCAATTAGTACCGTCTTATCACATGACGTATTATTCGAGTTTGCATTACCTTTTCGGTGAACCTTTCAGTATCAAGGTTCTCTGGAACATATTATTATTCTACATTTGTTTAATGTAAAGAGATTTGCGACCGAAATTGTAGCAGAACTTGTAGCAGCAATCACGGGAGGCCACTACTGCCTGATATCCGCAGCTTATCTCTAACAGTGTGTTAAGTTCCTCATAGGCTTACGTAAATGTTAAGAAAATTATTACTGTGTTCCTATTAATTGGTAACATCACTACAAAATTTTAAATGTCAGTAACACGGGCCCAATTAAAGTACCTATGTTCGGTAATCGTTCATTTGCTTTTAAAATGTATTGGAAAAAATATTCACCTACAGATGGCGCTGTGTTTTATTTTTGTTGGTGCGAATCAACATACAAAGAAAAATACAAACGCGTTTAATTGAATCTTTATAGCTTTGAGACTGAATAAAAAAATCATAAAAGTGCTATAACGCGCCTCTTTCACTCCCTAAGGGCTATTTAGCAAACAAAATTCCACGGTTATATCGTCTTTACAACGTTTGAACAGTAAACGCTTGGTAAAGTAAGAATACTGCGTTACATTTAAAATGGGCATAATGTATTAACAAAATTTTTTGGTTTGAAGTATTGAATTCGGTGCTCAAATGCCTTTACGATTTCATTTAAGCATCACCATATTATTATATTCCATATTTTGTATTTCTAATAAGAGATGGCAGTACAATTCATTCCTACAGCTTTTTCAATGCTACTATGTAATACCTATGTGATAATATTATAACATTTAATGACATTATCGTTTCTAAATCAACATAATTATGTAATTTATTAGTATTTCTTCTCTTAATCATTTTATTATTTACGTTCATGTGTAGTTATGGTAGGCTTAAACTTAAGATGACTTTTGTTTTCATGAAGATGAATTCATGTAATCTAGTAACAATATTTATTAGGTACACCTTGATTTAGTTAAACTATTACCCTAGTCTATAACATATAAATATAGTTCGAAAAAAAAGTTGAATAAACGGTTAAGACGCCTGTTAAACATCAATAGCAATAAATCATATAAAGCAATTGCAAATTTTACAACAAAATTTTTCCTTTATAATTATCAAAACAGTGGACGTAATTTTTATAGGAAACTTGACAGCTCTATTAAGACACAAGTTAGGATCTCAGAATAAACATATCATAATATGCCTAGTTAATTTCGTAACATCATAGGGTTTTAATTGTGTCCAGTTCTCTTAATGCCTAAAATGTTTCTACTGGACTCGAAATCGTTGTACCGAGGGTAAAAAAATTATCCCAATTCGAAGTTTCTCAAGTTCTCTTACCAAGTGCTGCCTGCGAGCATTTACTCGCATACCGTTGATAACAATTTTTCCTCAGCAGAAGTGCAATGGTGATACCAGGACATCCACGTCTACTCTATATGTGTCGGGCATTTCGTACAATATCCAACCAACTGACATACCATCAGATAGTATAACATTATCGTTCCCATTAACTAATTTTATACGCGTTGTATTTTCCTGTCTACCACATCCATCATGGCAGAACACAGTATTGCGAGCTTTCTCGCTTTGAAGCTGGAAATATTTTTTATATACCCACTCAATATTTTACGACACGACACACTGAAGGATCACTTCCGTGAAGTTCATCCACTGTAACCGTGAGGCTCATCTAAAAAACAGGGGTATAAAATTACCCCTACAACCCAATAAATCAATTGAGATAAATTGCCAAATCAAAGTCATAATTCCGAGTTATGAGGCAACTTGCAACGTTTTACGGAAAAATGGATCGTAAATGAAGATCTGTGCTCGTACAGAAATGATATTATGTATGTAGACGTCAAACTACGAGTACTAGGTACAATTTTTACTTCTGGTCTGGCATTAGAGACCTGAAAATAATCGTAAGAATACTTTCATCATCATCATCATGGTCAGCCTAATCACAACCATTGCTGGACATAGACCTCTCCAATAGCACGCCACTGAACTCGATCTTCAGCTCTTCGCATCCAACCGCTGCCAGCCACTTTGCGTCACATCACCTAGCTGGAGGCCGTCCAAGAATACTTTATTTGTAAACATAACATTGTCTGGAAACCATAGCACAGATTCTACCTACCGCCATATCCAATGGCTCTATGGAGAGATGTCTCTAAATATTAACTTTTAGATATGTACTTAACAAAATCTAAGTTAATGGCAAGTCTTTACGTTATCAGCTCTATGATAATAAATATAGGGGATGGTATGAAGATAAAAATCGGAATTTTACGAAAGTTGAGCTGAGTTTAAAATTTATCGGTCGCCCTTGGCATTTGACTTTGCTAAGTCCCTTCGGGTAAGACATTAGGCGACGCAAAGATAAAATTATTTTTACAAGAATCAAGAATATCTAACAAAATCTTTACGATGCTGTAGACCTCTAAGCGTGTATGTTTCAAAATTATAATAAGATTTTCAGATTAAACGGGATTATCGCAAAATACTCTCGCAGTAAAGGTCTATGCCCTACATCATCTTAAGCATTTTAAGATTCTTCGAAGCATCAGAACAAATATAAGTTAATAAACACATGAAATTATTCCGATACGGACTTGTTGAATGGTCACATATAGACTGATCCTACTACCGATATCTGACTTCTGAGAACTTTTTTGTGTAAGCCACCATCAATCTTGGAATCACAGCTGATGAATCGAGATGCTTTTTAAAAAGTTTTTTTTTAAACACCAAAACGTAGGTACTCTCCGACACAATTGCAATAAAAAGAATTTCAAATAAATTCTCGAAACCCTACTCCGAAATAATATGGACAATCGTGAAAGAATTATCCAGGTAATATTAAAATGCAAGCGAAAATTCATAAACGAATTCCATCATTCGTTCAATTATTCGAAATCGTACAAAAAGATCCAATTAAAACCTTTTAAAACGAAATAAAGTCTCGGGTTTTTCAAATCGAACGGTAAATGTGGCTATGTACTGTCTTACGTATTGTTTAAAAATATATAATATAGATAGATTAAGCAAACCTAACATAACATATGAATAAATCAACTCGTACACACATATGTGACAGTACAAGTCCGTCAAACACCTCCTTCGTCAGTGTGACTTAGAATTTTATACATAATGTTACAAATGTATTTTAAAATATAATCAAAAATAACCATGTACAGTTTATGTATATTGATCCGTAAATTAGACATTAAATAACTCCAGTACAATCCACTAACATGAAAATTCTAAATATTATTACCTACCAACGAGATATGCTCGTTGAGAGTTTAATTTAAAACGAAAACATATCTGCGAATGACCGGTATGTACGAGTAAGCGATCCAGTTTCGCAATCTGATAACCGATCTAAAAAAACAATACTTGGAATTCTGGAAATATTAAAATCCGATGCGAAAACTCATAAACGAGTGTATTGGGTTCATACCTACAAAAAAAGCGCTTGCAATTTAAATCCAATTAGTGAATGGAAATCTAGCGGAAAAGCCTGCATCGCTAATTTCGCCGTTTTGTAAGTTTCCCCGATTTAACGGCTAAAAAAATGGCACTATAACGACTTTGGTTAATTAAATTAGCAAATAAATAAACTGATGTTTAACTTCGAGGATCAGGTGAGGATGTATCGGCGGTAGGATGTATTGGGTTCAGTTATATTGGCTTCAGCACACAAGACGTAGGTAATAAATTACAATAAGACAAGATAAGCACGAATAGTAGAAGAAAAAGATGACGCACAAGTATAAATTTTGAAAGTAGAAAATTTATTCCTAAAAATCTAAACCCACATTAAATGAAATAAAATTATGAAGGAGCAAAAAAATTAGAATACTTATATGATAAATATTTTTATAAACGCAAAAATGTAAAATTATTGGCTAAAAGAAAGTGAAATGATTATTAAATAGTAAAGCTTTTTTTTTGTTCTGCTTTTCTACCACAATATAAAAAGAAAATAATTTAAATCTTTAACTAAGATAGTTGGAACTGTAGACAACGCAATGAGTAAAACAATGAAAAATACTGTGCACTATACGAGAAATTCCCGTATAATTAAAGTAGGAACGATATTATGGAATGCTTCCTGTAGGAACCCGTTTTTCCTTCTCCTTTTTATTTCTTTATTGTACAAGCGCATACATTACATGTTGATTGCTTATTTCTTATTGTCAGTGCAAAGAATTATCTCTATTTAAAGGCTTAGTAATAATTGGTTTCAATTTCTCTCTCAAACTTATATAGCTACATATACCCTTTACGGTTGTATTTTTATCATCTATCTAAAGTTTGCCTGGTAACAAATTCTTGAAGCGATATGGCAACTTCTTGGATATTTCCATTATTTTTTATAGGCTAATTTTCACTGTCAAACACTAACTGTGATATGAAATGAGTACGGAATAATGACGTAATTATTGTTCCTTATCATCTTATTGTAAAATAATTACATAATTTAAAATCCGTATCCTTCGTAACGATCACTATTATCGTAATTGATCTGATAGAAGAGCATCTGACATTTCATTATAAACAAAAAGCAAAATGCATTCATACACGGAATATTAGTATATCTTCACAATTTATTTGTGAGAGAACACGTGTCCATCAGTCGCAGAATAAAAGCATTAATGATGATGATGATAAAAATAATGACGATGATGGCACCCAAAACAATACTGTCGAAACTTCCGACAGGGCGAAACACAAAGTTTCATTATTATTTGAAACTGCCGTTTCATAATGAACTGTTGATTAAAACACTGAGCGTATTCACCGAAAGGTAGACACAAAGCTGAACAAATAGCCGGTCACATCCGTTGTGTGCGTGCACGCGATGAAACTGGATATTCGTGGAAGTCGACGCGATGTGTACTGCCCCAGGCATGTTTGTTTGAAACTGTTGTGCGATAACCAAAATTGCATGTTTTGAGATCCCATATCTGAAAAATAAAAAGATAATGACTTGTACTACCCGGTATCTCTCATTTACAATTGCTTATAACTTTTAAAAGCTTCTTAAAATTATTTTTCTTGGTAAACGATCGTTTGAAACTCAGTTCCTTCTTTACGTCTTTATTGTTTATGGTACCGTTGGATTTGTGATACAAAAGGTGAATTTAATGCAATAAATAGGGGGCATTTTACGTTAGACAGATGCTTCTGAGGGCAGGCTCTATTACTTACCATAAGCCATAATATATTAATTTTTACATTTCTAACTTCAAAAGCAACGAACTTTCATACAAAGTTACATCCACTATTGTTCACCATTGTTAGGTACTGAAGTTTCAAACATCTCTTCCTATTTCTCTTTTGCATCCAAAATATATCCAAAACAAAGTTAATCAGCTAGTTTTTGCTTACTTCCTTATTTTTTTATTTTCACTTCGTACTTTTACAAATATTCCATCTGGTCAAAGATTACGAAACGTTATATTGTAGTACGTACTTATTTCTTTCGAAGATGTCCAAATCCATCTATCTCCCTCGCCTCCACTGAAAACTGATCTATAAATATAATAGAGTATATTAATATGTATCGGATGTACTTAGCCGATTGTGGAGAATCGTCGGCAAATGGTGCGACTTAGGGCCAATCTTCTTTACTAATACTTTAGCGATTGGCGTACGGTCAGCAAAAAAATTACAATAGTGTATACAACGTTTTACAAAGTTATGAAATTATATAAAATTTTTTTAGTCGATTGTAAGTTTTTATGCACCTCGATATGATGTATATGAAGAGCTGAAGATCAAGCTCAATGGTGTGCTATTAGAAAGGGCTATGTCCAGCAGTGGACTATATCGGGCTGGTAATAATGATGAAAATGTTTGAAAAAATATACCTATACCTATTATAAACATATACCTACAAGAAAACGAATTACGGATTTACTAATAATTATTAGTAAATCCGTAGTTCATTTTCTAATTATTATAATATGTGTTAGAGTTCTTTAAACTTTTTGTTTTACTTTTAATAGCATGAAGCTGACACTGGCATTCAAAATCTGTTTCTTGACATTAATATATCTCTAAATATCTTTCAATGATAAGTGTTGCTGTTCTTTACGGACAGTAATCTTTAAGAACTAATATGGAGAGCCCAGGTATGTCTGTGAATTTTTTTGGTTATAACCATCTTTTGAGATATCACTCTCGGAACCAACTGATCTGAAGATTCTTAAATATTTCACTAGTGCAGTACAGTGTGAATATGTTAACTTAAAAAATAAACCGTAATCAATAATGCACCAATTATAATAGACGGTAAATGCTTAGAGAAAATATATGTGTCTGGGAAAGAACAAAAAAAAAGCAGAACAGTTAAACGTGGGAAATAATTTATAATTCACTTTCACACTTAACCATATTTATTGCACCATATTATCATAATTTTATGGTAATACGAAACTTCTTATATTTGTAGTTAATACTGATATTTGTCTCCAATAATCATAAATGAATCAGCACGCTATTTTATCTCCGGTATCCGTAGTTACGGGTACTTCAGTTGAAGGACTCATAAGAAATTATTATGTCTACACGCCAAGGCCCCTTAGGGGGCAGGAGGATAGTACTGAGTGCCACAAAATTCTATCCTTAGAGGTCTGTCGTACTTCTTCTACATTTATTACTGTTAACTTCATTTAAATGATACAATATGTTTCAAACTGTTGTTTATATAAAATAAGGTTGTAATTTTGCTGGCCGTACCGCAAGTCACCCCGGTTGGAGATATTCAGACCATTAAAGCTTCTCGAAGTGGGCTCGAGCCGGGAAGGCGTTTACTGATACACCCCCTGCGCACCCCATAGATTAAACTGTGCTGTACTTAAATTACATTTGGGATTGCAAGGCTAATTAATGACAGGATCTGCGATTATGATGAGAAAATGGCAAACGCCAGTGCAAGCAGACAAAATTATTAAAATTATTTTTGGATAACTCAAACAGTTATCTGATACTAGACTAGAGAGAACAGGTTATATGGTAAGCAAACGGGATGAACTCCTTTCTCAAATGATATAACTTAATAGGTAATTCAATTTAGTTATTATTCTTTTGTAATATCTTAGATTAAAGTTTACCAAGGCGTACTAAAAGCCTAATGGCATTCACTCCTAGACAACCCTGGGTGGTGGTTGAAGCGACCAGCACTGTTGAAGCAATTGCATTCTTCACTCTATTCTGTTCGTACTCTATTTATATATAGGTACATAAAAATTCAAGCATTTATGTATACATACAGATACATACATATAATAAATATTCAATGAAATTTTGTATCTAGAAAGAGAACCCGTTTACTTTTCCTTTGCGAGATTCGAACCCAATATCACCGGTTTAGCGCTTGGATTCACTAATAATAGCACCATTAGAACAGTTTAACATTGATGAAATATCATAAAGTCATTTCTAAATTCACTATTGAACAGTTCTGAAAACGACAACCATATTGAAGCCGCAATTCGTGGTTGACAGAGTTTAATTGCAAGACAATATGGAGAACTTTTAAGCACAAGTTCCTCACGTTACTTTTCTTCACGGTTACAGCCGTGGTTAATCTTAAAAACGTACTACATTATCAGAGGTGATTACCAAGAATCGAACGCCGAAATATTTGATTGACTGAGACCTGAAATACGGCTATCGATGTTTATAACGATTATAATTTATGGTACACAAGAGCCCGCGAAATCCGACGAGTTCTGTTCATTCTCATATTCACAACTTTACGGACCGTATCCTTCCAGTACGCAATTTAAGGCCCAATAAAGTGTAACCGTTCGTAAAACGCTGACTCCACACTTACCGCTCGGGATTTCACTCAGCGATGCATTGTCTATACATCTTTACTATGCGAACCATTACTATATTATACGAATAAAATAATAATAATAATAATCGACCCATTTGTCATTCCACTGTTGGAATATGGGTCTCCTCTCATATTGAGAGGGTTA
>DWME01005072.1:0-15408 GCA_018244795.1 Parelbella ahira ahira | reverse complement strand
AGTTTATTGCAAATTAAAAACAGCTTCATGCTTTTTTGCCGAATGCTTATGCCGCGAAGTTCACCGAACGTCGCACGATAATTCACGAACACTGGAGTTTACGCGCGGCCGAAAGGTTCGGCCATTCTTTGGCTTGAAACCATGGCTGAAACTAGATTTTGGGCCCAAACTGGCCGAAACCGAAACCGAACTTTTGGTCGGTCACTAATAAAAACAAATAAAATCGTTGACGAGATTACTCAAAACTTACTTATCTCAGGTAACAGAGGAAAAACATTGCTAAGTTAATTGAAAGTTTCCACGAATAAGCCGATGCGAGCGACAGTGTTGGCTAAGTGGCAGGAGTTAAGTGGAAATGACATAAATATTTATAAAGTGCGGTGCAAGTACGAAGATGAATTCAATTTGGACATTTGAATTACAAATTACGACATTAACGAGAGTAACATATAAAACAGCGTAGGTTCCAAAACAAGACTGCTGCTACGGTATCCAGGTATTCCATAAATTACATCATTATCATCGGCCTTATATGGCCACAGATGTCCACTGCTGGACATGGGCCTCCCTTAATAGGCGCCATTCCTTCCGGTCCTCAACCTTCCGAATATAACGACTTCCCGTATAAATTATACATGTACATATAAGTATATGCTTATGTACAGACATACATCCAATATTATTATACTTTTTAATTTATAAAACTCACTTAGGAACATTTAGCTTACATGTTCTGAACGAGCAACAGAGCCTGTAGATACTTGAGAGCAATGAGGAATAAATTATTACATTTAAGACTAACTAATACTCATAGACATAGGGTTTTTTAATTTCATCACTTTTTTGATACACTCACGTTTTTGACCTGCAGTGACCATATAATGATATCTAATAGTAATAATTAATTTCATTAGAAATTCGTTAATTGTTAAATGTACATATATATCAAATCATATCGTATGGGAAGGTATAGCTTTTTGTCCTGACGATCCGATCTGATCCACCGAGACCTGGCAGGCAGAGCACGCAAACGGACAGATTGGACGCAAGCCAACGAAGTGTCCCAGGGTTTGCCAGCTCCTGCTGGAAATGCGGCGCTGGTAATTGGAATTCAACAATATTAAATTAAAATAATCCAATCAATTTAAAACGTTTAGTTTGGGCAGAGTGCTAAGTAATTCGTAATAAATAGGGTGTTTTCGAACATTTAAATATCATTGATATGATATAGTTTAGAATTACACTAAACAAGTCGTTAGTTATATAATACCAAATGTAGGTAGACATGGTTAGGAACTTTAGACAATTACTTTAACCCTTCGTATAAGAGCGTATGAGGTTGAGAGCGTATAAGGTGGAGAGCATATGAGGTGGAGAGCGGTTTAATAAAAAGTAAAAAAGATTGATGATAACCATTTTCACAATCATTGCAATAAAATAATGACTCGTAGTATGGATATGTGCACAGTATATGGCTATAGACTCACCCCCTATTCCTTTGTGGGACGTAAATGTAACGGATAAAACGTGGGGGTGTACTACACTCTTCTGCTTAGTCCTACGGCAATTACAGGCGTGATGCTACGTTACAATGTAATCATTTTATGCAGATAAGACACAGTACAGTAAAGTACAATTTCTTTGATAGTAATTGATCCATTCTTGATGGTTTATCTATAATCTAATCCATTTATAAACCATAAAGGACGCAAAAAAATTGAGCCTAATTTATTACTATATTATCACGTCAAATCCCCTCCGTATTAGGCAGTAAGAACCAAGTGTTTAATTTCCTAAATGAATTAAGAACAAATTGACTATAAAAGCGTTTTATTAACTAGTCTTATTTGATATACACAGGTAGGTATTTGTATGAAAATAGGTTTTAATGACAGCATCAAATTATGCGGTTAGCTTTTAAGAATGACAGCTGAACGTGATGTTAGCGTACCGCCAACAGTTTCTGCGAATTCAATTCTAAAAATATAAGTAACACAATTGGCACACGACGCCATAGCTCCATTTCCATATACAGATAGATGAGATCCATATAGTATTACTATATATAACATCACAGAAAACCACGCCTGTGTATCCTCGAAAGGGTGGGCAGTTTAAATATGCCTAGTATTAAAATGTTTCATTAGTACTACAATGTAGCGTTTTTGGGAAGTTTCCATGTGAATGAAGTATTGAAATTACATACCAAATATTTTACATTTTACGCTGTGCAAGTCAAAAATTAGACGATATACTGATTAAAAATTGGGTTTCATAATTTTGTAGCTTAAAAGTTTTTGTAACGTAACATCACGCCTGTAATCCAAGAAGGGGTAGGGAAAAGAGTGTAGTACACTCCTATGTTCCGCCAGTTATCTTAAACGTCCCATCATGAAATATGACGTGAGCCTATTGCCGTACACCGGACATAAATGTAGACTCCTTGCTACTACTGGGAATTTCAAACTAGAAAACCTAATAATAACCTGTCCAATCCAGATATGGAACACAGGACTCTTGATCAGCAGTTTATTTATTTATTTAAAAGGCACACCAAGTACCTACATAAGAAAAATATTAACCTAAATTTAAACTAAATACATTTCATATACATATGTACTTAAATTAAAGGCTTGCACAACTTTCACAGTTGCACTTAATCGAACAACAAGGTAGCCAGTATTATTTATAACATAAAATAAATTAATATAGTTGACCGGCCTGTTAGTTCAGTGGTTTGAACCTGACCGTTGAGCACAGTCGTGAGATCGATTTACACTTGGGACAAGTATTTACATGTATATCGCTCTACTATTTCTTACAAGTCTCCTCAAAAAATAACGATAATTATGGTCAAAAGCTACCACGCTGGACAAATACAGCTTGACATACTTCCTTACAAATGCATAAAATTTTGTAAAGAGATTAGGTTTATTTCTCTAGCTTATTTCTGCATTTTAAAAAAAAACATTAACTTTGTTCAATACATTAACTGCTATTGTTTGTCTTGTTTAAATCTAAATTCATTACATAAATCTAAATTCGGATACGTTACAGTGTAAAAGGAAAGTTATGTATGAGATGTAATTTTTCTAAAAGTCAATTGTTCTTTACAAACAATAGTAAATACATAATATGATGAAAATGATATGCACACCTGAACCGCTACAACGGTAACTGCAAAATAACAATGTATTATTTTTGTTCCTGTTTCATTTGCATTATGACGTAGAACAATAAGTACCTACTCGTAATCCTAAAGAAAACAACGTATAATTATGATAAAAGGTACGGTCGTAAAGTTATAAAAATGACACACACATTATTCAAATAAAAAGACACTACGTAGGAAAATTATATAATCTAAGTTGGTAGATAGATCATTTAATATGGCAACATTAACAAATAAGTTTAGGAACAATATTACTACTAATCTATTTCTGTTAGCCGAAAATATGTTTTAGGCTAACAGAAATAGATTTATTAGAACATAATATTTAATATGGCGACAATAGGAAACATATTTTACTAATTGGGCTTAGAATGTAGGTTTGCGGTAGTGCTAATGAACAATGATATATTGTTTTATCTGTGATTCCGGATTTGACATTAATACTTTACTTGTCTATCATTGTGTCTGGTTACTAAAACAAATCGGCGATTTTTTTTGTGCCGTAGATACTCGTATTTGTGGTAATCGAGAGTGTTAATAGTTCAGGATTGACATTAACCGCTTTATTTATTTCATATGTGGAAAGAATCTTTATCGAATTATAAACAGCAGTCATCTCTTACATAATAATTATAATAGGTATTTTGCATTTCAATTGTAGATTGCGTTATTGAGCGCTGAATACTAAGCTATGTATGTACGAGTATCTAGTGATACGATCAGTCGCATATGGTCTGCAGAAAAATACTTGAAACAGAATGATAATTTGAAATTAACCTAATTCGTATAAAAATCATCCAAACACCCTATGCCCAAATTACACATCCAATCTTGCGAAGTGGAAACAAATTCATCCAATCTTTCGAAGTGGAATAATAATGCTTAGTAGAGAAAGAGAGTAACGTAGTCATGCTCGAAATCACTCCCAGGGGAGTCTTATATCCAGCAGTGGACAGAGTCACGTTGATGATGTCTTGATGATGATATATTAAACTTGATTTTAAAGTTATCTCTCGCCTGTAATTCCCGAAGGGTTAGGCAGAGGAGTGTAGTACACTCCCACGTAAGCCTAATACCATACACCGGGCACGATTCCAGACTCCGAATTATTACTAGAAATTCTTAATTAGAAAAATCCAATGGCACCCGACCCGGGATTTGAACCGAGGACGTCTCGATCCGCAGTCGCGCTTGTAACCACTCGACCAACGAGGTAGTGAATTGATTTTAATTAACATTAAATACATTAATATATTAAAATATTACAATAATTCTATTGTGCTATTAGAAAGCGCTTCCGTAGTAACTTCTTTCATAAACTCAAAAGAAACTCTAAAACTTAACCACAAAGTGTAAGAAAAACGAGTGGTCTAACATCAACCCGTGCCAAGTACAAAACCAGACCATTTGATACATACAACGAGTATGAACAACCCACATACACAAATGTACATATGTTAGTATGGAAAGAATAGGTAATTCCACAGCTCCCAAGAATGAGAAAATACATCCAACAGAAGCAGAAAGTCGAATTTATAAAAGTTTCCAACAGTATGAAATCGCCCGGCGTATAGCAATGGTCTGGGCAGAGCCAAATAACTTTATACGTAAACTGACATACTAGGCAAAGAAGACAACAAAGTCGTAACATGAACTACGTGAATTACATGTTTAAACTTTGCCGTGTTCGTGTTAACTTATTTAGTTCATTGATCGTCTTAAGATTAATAGGACAGAACTCGAACTGATCAGTCGATAATCGCAAATCGCAGGATCAAATTGACATTTGCATCGCAGGCAACTCACGCGGCCGCGTTAGGTTGTTAATATTTAGTATCTGTCGTTAAAACTTATCGCTAACCTTTGGGAGTTCTTAAAAACAGATGAACTACAATCCGTATCTCGACCATTTTAAGTTAGTACAACACGGTAAAATCGTATCCTCCCAATAGGTTTCCCGGTATGGGTTGAACTTAGCAAGTCGAGTCTGCCAAACCGCACTTGGCCAGTTTAATTAGCTATGGCTTAACCCTTCCTACTCTAAGAGGAAGCCGATATATCCAACAGTAGAATCATTCAACGCGATGATGAATATGTCTATATAATGATATTGTGACGTCGATGTGTGTACCTCTTATCGCCAAACATGTATACAAGATCGAAGAGATGGAAGATGGATATTTTTCAACAAGTTTGGATATGATGAAATTATTACTTCTGCAACTAGTATATCCTAAGAAGTAACAAATGTAGGCTTTCGTAGATCACAACAACTTTATTATATTAAATTTTCTCACTATATAGAACAAAATGATACGTATATGATGATATATGAGAACATCACGCGAACACACAACACACAAATGTTTGCACACAAATACATGAGTGATGTATATTTTAATACCACTTTTATAAATAATAACTGTTACAATATCAAATTATATGCAATCTGGAGTCCCTAAAGAGAAAAATTCTTTTCGAGTTAAACCTCCATGAAGTATTGAATCAAATTATACTCAAAGACAAGTTGTTCACTGACCCGTATTGATGCGATATTGAATAAAGCATTCACATTCAAAGAGTGAACAAAGAGAGAATGAAATGCAATGTCAGGGAATTTTCATGCACACAGTGACCACGTTGAACGATTTAAGCTATCCAGTTTCCTCATCTTTATGTCCGGTAGAGACAAATAGATTTGGATACGATTCGATGTTTTTTATGTATGAACTCTACATACCTTAAAAATGGCGGTTTGAGGTAATCAATAAATTCTTTTAAATTAAACATTTTTCGCTGGATAAACTAGCCTGTTTTGTTTAAAAAATGTCCTATACTTTTTAATAAATTCTGCTATATAATTGATTGACTCAGTAGTCCAACGTTTAGTCATCTTGAAAGACTGTCTGCTTTTTCGAGGGTTATGCGTTCGATTACCATACGACCTTCACACATATTAAATGTGAGAAGTACTACTGTTATTATAATATAATTTCTTAACTCCCATTAAATTTAACGTATTTTTTCACTTTATATCCATAGATCAGCCGTTTTCAGTAAAAAATAATGGTCACTTCATCCGCGCGAACCAATCGCTCTACATCGCTCAATAATTCAAGAGATTCTCCGCCGAATATCTCTATTCACTAACTTTTGAAAAGATCACCAGAAATGTCCGCGCACACGATTTAGATCGTATGTGCAGTATTATTTTTATAGGACAAAGCTTCGCGATTTCTAACAACATCAAATGTCATCACAGAGCCTACGAGAGGGCTAGGTATTACACAGGGTCGCTATCACCGGATATGGTGCAGACGATTACATACTACATTTTCAACCTTTGTTCCATGGAACGTACTCGTACATATCTACACATATAACATTACTGGCGAATTATGGGAGTGCTACCCTTCTCTACCTACCCATTCAGGGAAATATAGACTTTATGATACAAAAGGTACGTTTAACATAAATACATACGATATGTATGTTTGATAGCGTGCATTTTACATTGTAAAGGTGTTTTTAAACTTTATGTTCATGATTTTACTAAAGTTTCGTAATTATTGCTATTACGTCATCACGCTGTTTTCTACTTAGTAGGCAGAGAGAGTAGCTAGTGCCAAAAATCTCTATCGTTACAGATCTGAAGTGCTTCTTTTATATTTATCACTCTCTTCATACGTGCCTGGGATTCGGAGACTTGTGACTGCACCGATGGCTAACATTTTACCTTTCCATATTACTGTTTCTCAAGCAATTTATATACTGATCGTTTGGCGTAATTACATTTCCATAAATACTTATTTATATGAATTAAATAAACATCGAAGTTATATAAAGAATTTAATTAACGTGCTTGGCTCCAAATCATGTGAAATGAGATAGCTACTTATGCCGCGAACTCCGTAATTAAATTGAGAACAGGTGGGGGGGGGGGCAGCACGGGGCGAATCAAAATTCATCTAGCTCAATTTGACAGAGCCTTTGACTTGAGGAGTGTTCCCATTTTAATTATGTAGCTTATGCTTCCACGTCAGCATCCTGTTTTGAAGGGGAAGTAATTATGAGAAAAATGTTTTGAATTCTTTGCTTGTAATCGTCGTTTTCTTTTTCTGCTTTCTATTCGGACTCGTAACTTATGTAGAGTAATATTATTTGCTTTTATTACGATGTTTCACATTTTTGCAGAAAGGTATATAACATGTCATATTTGTACAAATTATGATCATGCTCCTGTTTACACGCCTGACTGTAAAGCGTGACCACGTTCAGTATAAAAAGGTCGCTATATTCACAATGTATACGTCGTATAGACCTCATCGGTTAATACAAAATTATATAAAGATAGTACTCTTCGAATTTAGACTCTTCATCTCTAAAGAAATGTTGAGTCGACATTTGCTGATTAAATTTGTTACTCTACTATCGATGCGTGTCATAACAAAGGAATTGGGGTGAGGTACTTTATGTCGTATCTACTGTCACATCAAGATGGAAAATCCGATTTTGGCAGATGCCCAACCGCCACACAAACAAGTAGCGCCCCAGTAGCCTTTACGACGACTGAAGGACAGAAGTTTTATTGTTACCGACATCGGAGTTCCGTAACTCTACGTTGCGCGCCAACTATTACACCGACTCTACTATATCTTTCTCTCTACGATATCCTTCTGCTTAGTGCTCTATGTATGATATTTATGATTTTAGATTTTTATAATACAACAGTTTTGATACGTCAATTGCCAAAATTCTGAGCATTTTATGATGACGGCGATGCCTTTAATGTCGCTTCTATTTAACTGAAAAACAAAAATTATATCAGTGTATATATCAGTTAAATATATACGGCAGTACATATTCAGTTATATCATTTTTTCATTACGTTTATTTTGAGTCTTAGGAAAGAGATTATTTATGATAAATGGGCTGTGTTGACCACTAAATTTCAGCCTGCATGCGCGTCAGCTATTTATGGGAAATAATGAGAAATTGACGCTAGCAAAGACCATTATACTCGTATATGTATATATGTGTATATATACGAGTATATAAACGTTTTTAAGACTGACGGCATATCTTGGGTTTGGCCTATCTCAGTTCGATGTCATAACTCGACTTTATTTATTATACATAAGTACACCGAATCGCTGAACATAATGAGGCACAAAGTACCTAATTTTTGAATTACAATTCTTCAATTTAAATTTACATGATACTATGTAGTAACGCTATTAAAAAAAGAAAAAAACTACAATGAACTTTGAAAACTCTATGCTTCGAAGGCACGCAACAGTACAAAAAGTCTGATAAAATCTGTTAGACAGTCGCTAGCTCAGGGTTCGTACAAGTTCAACCAAAAAAACGTAGTAAGTTTACATTTACATATATGTTAAGCAAAAAAATGTGTACGGATCACTGAAGGCAGACGGCAGCTGACGCAGACCGCAAGCGCACTCCACCGGCAAGTCTTTATGATGTTCGGAAGAGAAAAGTTTTCTTGTTATCGGAAAAATATCACAAGTCACAATATATACCTAAATAGGTATACATATTCACATGTATGTATACAGTTGAAAAGCTAACCAATAGTAAAGCACTGGCTAGCCGAGAAACTTGCATTAATACATACATTCGGTGAATGTTAATTATGAAGAACAAATGTAGAAAGTATTTATTATTGTATTTAAATGTTACATCACGCCTGTATTCCCTGATGGGATAGGCAGTGTGTAGTAGACCCACATTTTTGTTTTTAATGGTTTATTTTTAATTTTAGGTCTCTAGGGAATATGTATTTTACAGGTATTTTTTAAATTAATTATAAGGCATGGATACCGTCATAAAAGAAACAAAGTATCACCTACACATATTGTATATAATTTAGGAACCATTTAACTTACTTATTGATTCATAATTATGAAGATAACTATCTGAAACGGATCTATTATACATACAGTAATAAATAGATGACGTTTTAAGTAACAATTACATCCGACTGATAAATCATAAGGAATAAGCTTCTCAGAGTGTCTTAATTTCGCCGAGAACACAAAAGAATTTTACGACGCCCAAACAAAAGTTGTCGGACCGTCTGCTTGAGGGGGCGTAAAGTTCGTCTCCGCTCACACTGACTTTAAGATTAGCGACGCACAGTTCGTAGGTATTCAACAGTTCGAGGTGAAAAGTATTCAAAATAAATACTTTAGTATAGATTTTATCAAAAATATAGTAATGAAAGAAAGTTTTAATTTTTACCATAAAATAATACCAAGCAATATTCTAGATACGGAATATTAAATATTCAATTTTGATTAATGCTTAATGAGCAAATATTTTTATAAAATGCGTTTACTATACATTAATAAAGAGATATTAGTTTGGAAATTTTATAGTGCTAATTTAATGCTTTTCAGGAATATAATATGTACATTAAATAATTACATATTTACGCATCCAATAATGTTTGCCAAACACAGTACGAAGCAAATGTGATAGCTTTGACGCATGTGTGATTTTAATGAAGTTAGAACGCAATCTCAGTTGTGTCTACTCAAGCCAGTTTGAATTTCGTCTAGAGGTCGTCTGAAGAAACAGTTTGCACCAGATTGAAAGTAAACACTTGGCGAGGAAAGCCCCGTTGTCATATCTACGCGGCAGCAGAAGTGGTCCAAATTTAAGGACATATTTTCATATGACATACTTCGTGAGCGTGTACACATGATTGTATATCTACCGGTTTAACTCACGTGAGATTTTCGGGTTAGTCTGACTAGTTTCGGCTCTTTACGAGGTCCTTCATCATTAGTTCCCGCCGATTGCAGCGAGGTCGCAACGGAGACTAATAAGGATATAAATAATAAACAATACACTAGAAAAAAGAAAGAAAGAAACCTATCTATTTCGGATATTTTATATACAAGTACAATAACTAAAATTGTTACATACATAATGTATGTCATTATACAATAAAAATAGCATACCATTTTGAGTGTTGTTTAATGTGGGTAGTAAAACAATATTATTATTCAACGAATGGAAACACCGTCGTCTAGCTGGCAACACCACCGCCTTTCACAGCAAAAGCGAGGAGAAGACATCGAGATAAATATAAATTCATAAAGTTTAACACAAACAACGCGACGTCGAAACTGAAGACATCGCGACTGCGCTCGCTCCTACCCAGACCCAACCCGCTTCTCCTATTTATTATTTGTCAAATCTGTTATTAAACTAAATCCCCCTTTAAAAGTGACGGTACGACTTTCATCCAGAAACTTGGCAATTGGTATCGCGGTAAGCAATTGTTACTTCGCACTACGTTTTCCATTACGAAATGTTTCTTAAGATGCAGGTACTGAAATAGTCGTTCGTGTTAATTAAACGTTTTCTTGGATCGTTTTAGATATTTTCTCACTTAAATTCCGGTTGCTTTAAAGGTTTTTATTTATAATTTCGTTTCGAAATCGAGAATTGTCTTCTTGCGGAGTTTACCGACAACAAAACAGTTGCAAACATAAGAGTATTTAATAAATGTAAGCTATACATTCAATAATACTGTTATTACTTCAATATACATACATAATATATCTTCATGCTCGGTCCATTACGGGGTACGCAGAGGTCACAGAGTGCTAAATATCTCTACACTTGCAGACCTCTCGTATTCTTCCATACTCATCACTTTCTTTATAAATGCAATCTGGTTTTTGAGACACACGTTAATATAATTTAAGCGTTTAGATCCTTCTTCGATCCAGTTACTCTTAATCGTTAATGGCTTCACCTAAAACAGAGAACTACAGAACTTAGTAAGTTGTGCCGCGCTAGTTACGCGTTAAATGGTGCGTGTGTTGTGACTTTACAGTAGATACTCGAGTAATCAAAGCCATTCCCACTATTTCAGTTAATATTCCATTTAGTTTTCCAAATAGTTTAAATGTGTACTATGAAGTGGCGTACCACAGATCATTTTCTTGTAAGAGGATTATTGCAATGATCAAATACGTGCCTTTTCCGTTTAAGTTTAAAATTAGACATAACATCACGCATGTAATCCAAGAACAGGTTGACAGGGGAGCGTAATACACTCCCACGTTTCACCAGTTACGTGTACGTCCCACTATGAAAGAGGGGTAAGGCTAGTACCATACACCGGGAGCAATTCTAAACTCCAGTGTCTGCTAGAAATCCTAAATTAGAAAACCCAATAGCACCCGACCCGGGATTTGAACCCGGGACCGCCCGATCGGCTGTCTATAATGTAAGTCTATAATGTAAGTGATATTTAATATTAAAAATCACAATTCTTTACTAAGAGAAGCGCGCGATATGAATCGAGGTCTGCGAGAACGAGGAAGAATTCTAAATTCATTCATTCATTACTTAGTGTATCGCTTAAAAGTATAAGTGATATGAAACAAAATTGAATTATTGCTCTAAATATTTTAAAGACATTTCAAGATCTACGACAGCAGAATCCTAACAGTTTATTTAATACGGGCAATGTAATCATATGATCCCGTGTGTTCGGTGTACAACGAGCTCGATTTGTCGACTCGTCCGACAAATTGTGTTGTCTAGGGTTGCCATGTGTAAGTTGCAATGAAATCTATATAAATTGATCAAAGGCCAGCAATAAAAATAAAAACCGTTCCTTACTCTTTGTTTTACTTTCTCATCTGTTGCTCTCTGCCTCACCCGTAAGGGACCTGGCGTGAAAATATGTACATACTTATGTATGTTGTCCAAAGCGCGTGAAGTCTTTCAACCCGCCATTAACCAAAGTGGCAGACTAACCTTAACCCTCCCATTTTGAAAGGAGACTCGGGTTCCAACAGTGTAACGATAAAATAGTAGAAAAACTTGTAATTTTAATAAAACAGCAAGAAAATATCGCTATTTTCAGTTAAACAAGAAATATCAATATCTTGAATGTCTGTCAATATTTTTTGTCTAAGCCTAATAAAATTTGTCTCAAGAAAATAACTATTGATATTGTATTGATTATGATATAACTGCAATTCATTGGTAGTAAATATTATGTACGAAACACACAATAAGATTAACAAATACAATATTAACGTATAAATGTTCGATTTATGTCATAAATGCATAAATAAATAACGCTATATACTAATTAAACAATTTCTTTATTTAACCGTCCTCAATTTTTTCATAGATCTATTTCGAACTTTGTATGTCTTCAAGGGTTTTACCCTTTGCGTGTAATAGCTACAATTAGAAATATGTTCCGATCTTGCAATCGCCGTAAGCAGTTTATAATTTTGGAGAGTTTTAGTAAGATGCGTGTAAAACGTATATTTGAGCATTTAAGCTTAAATTAACTTATATATACATACATACTTCCTTAATTATATACAACGAATTTGATCTATGTGCTTTTCAAAAGATTATTTTCTTTTTTCAATTAAATAACTCTAGCTTATTAGTGTTTGTAAAGATATTGGTTTTAAAAAAGGCTTTTACCTAAAACTGCTATATCGATAACAATAATAAAGTATAATTATTGAATAAACTTTACAACATATATATAAATAATACAACAAATGTACGAACAATACAACAAATATACGCGCAGACGAATCAACCCTGGAACGCAGACCCGTTACCCGACAAATGTTATTCAATTACGCCCTTCAATTTATCAAGTCTTGTTGATCCAACGACGTCTATTCACTCAACAGTTTCACCGGCTTCTTTGACAATTATTTCAGCCAGACTGTTTTGTGCTTCAGACATTTTAAGCTTTTTTAACAAAGCTTTCAGATAACCGTTCTTAACTTGAATTGTAACGAAGCTAACCGGCCCCGTTTGTTCGCATTCGTAACACAGATAAAAGAAATCGCTCATTGTACCTTGGACAAGTTGTTTAATCTTTAATTCCTGTACCTACTCGTAAATACAATACCTTTTACTCTTATAAATAAATTAAGTTTTATTGTCGTCGTTTTACGGTGTCTGTTTTTAATTTATTATTAGGATAACTATAAACTACTTTATATTACTTATTAGAATAATGAATATAATATTGTTTGCTATTGTTTGTTGATCTGCTGCAAACATAAACTAGAAGAGAGCCTATGTTATGGTAAACAGAAGACTGATATACTAAACTAGATTAATACACACTTACCCAGATATTTTTTACGACCACATACAGAATAAATACTTGCGATCATTACATAAATATCGAACCCACGTAACCCGGCTCAACAAAAGGTTCACCAGCCACTAGACCAACTTTCCAATCAGTCAATTAAATAATAAAATCATATTTTGTCGCTAACTTTGTTAAAAACAGTAACGTGTTTAAAAATGAAAGAGTGTTGCTTTACTGTGTTAAGGCTTATTGTCCTGTGTTAAATGTGCCACGATTTAAGAACAAAATTGTAACTAGTATTTTATTTAATAGTTCGCGGCGGGTGAAAAGTTATTGAAACGTCTTTATACGACTCCGACGGGAACTATGTTGCGAGCAACCGCCCTCCAGCGGAACTCAATGCAAGTTGAACAGGTTTGCCATGTGTTCGAGTTGAAATGGACAATTTTTAATATTTCTTCCCTCTTTTCTCTACCCTTTTATCTTTTCTTTGTTGGAATATTGGATCTCCTCTCAGAATGAGATAGTCAAGGCGCCATGATGGCCAAATGAAGATAGATTGGTAGACTTCATACTTCTTAGAAAATTTTTAAATTCCAAGGTGTGCAGGTTTCCTCAAGATGTTTATCTTCGCTGTTATAGCAGGTGATTGAAGAATTTGAACGCAGGTGATTTGATAAAAGAAATGTTATGCCCGGAGTGAGAGATTGAATTATTCTAAACCACTAAGCTATCACTGCGGCTCGAATTTTTTTACTCATTGGAATAAAAAACCCACTTAGTTGTGTGAAATATTTGTTTTGTCCTGTTATTTCTTTAAGCATCATACATAATATGTCACCCTAACCTGTTTGTTTGTAAAAGTCATAATCGGCTTGTGCCGTTTACTCTGCTAGCAAAACGTATTGATGCTTCATACAAAATAAATTCGTTTTTTCATTATCCTGCTATTCCCGTATGCTTTTATCAGTGCAGTATTTAACAGGAATGACATACAATCACCAATAATACTAAACGAATGTCAAATATAGTTACGGTTCCGGAAAAACAAATACGTAAGTCAAATAGAAAACCCGTCTAGTTATATCCGTTCTAGGAATTTACTTGTGTGATAATAATCGTTTGTCTATCAAATGTTTTATACTTGTAGTGGCTGTAACACAATACTGAACACAAGATAAATCTATGTATGTAGGATACTCCAAAATTATATTATGAACTAAATACATTGATTCTTATCTTATTTTATTAACTACATGCAGTCTGTGTAGATAAATATCATACAGTTTGCGTAAGTTTATTAAACTGGCTTTGCATAATTCTTTTATGTCGCAACTGGAACGTGCCATGTTCCCTGGGGATAGTTAAAAACGTCAGTACGAACGAATGTATACACACGTTTCGCGCCGAGTTATCCATTCATTCGCGTTTTGTGACGGCTCCCAGTCGAATAGTGTTATTACGGTTCATTTCTTGCTATACGCTCGCTGAATGAACGAAATATAAACCAATACTGGCAACACAAAGTACTTTAAATAATGAGTGTTTTTATTGTAAATATAGAAGATTATATCTGTACCTTTACCTATACGTACGATACATATTGTTTTATGTTTTTTTAGTTTCGACTATTTAATACTATTAGTGGTTTAATTTCGTTCGTAACACATGATATTGTAAACTTAAATGTTATGTGAGTATTTCATGGACATAATATCTCTGTAAATATCTATTCTGTGGAATTGTTTGACCACAGACTATAATACCTAGTATGTTTGACATTGACAGGATAAACATAAACAATAACTGTTATATTTAAAAGCTTTCAATGTGTTTAGTTTATAAAATATAAAAGTTTTGGCGTTTTATATGCTATACATAAACTTTACGTCAAATCTCACATTAATATATTTTTCGCAAGGAGACATTAAATGTTCTTAGAATGAACACAAATATTCCTCTTCATATATTTATGCGGATATACTATAAATAAATGTACGTTGTATATTTAATAATTTAAAATGAATTAATTTTTCAACGTAGACAGATATCGTCTTTAAACGACAACATCTACCTTTATTTAAGTAGGTAAATGTTTCCAAGTATTGAA
>DWME01005071.1:0-15408 GCA_018244795.1 Parelbella ahira ahira | reverse complement strand
CTTTTTAAGCCCGCGATTGGCGTGATGAGTTCATGCGTATTCAGTGATTTTTTTTAGGGGCACAGCGGGTTGGAGTGAATAATTTATTGAAAAATACCTTTTTTGTAACATAGGTACGCTCAGTTTCCATGCAATGCTGAACTCTGAACCAGATTTAAAAGGATTTTATAAAAGATAAAACCAACAGCGAAAACTGTTTTCAAAATATGCTTTTTTATGATCTGGCGCTACAGGAAAAAACTTATGAACGTAAGCAATTACAAATAAAGATTTTAATGACATATTATATCAATAAAGTAATAATAGCATGGTTTAGCTGTAAACTAAATAAATAAGACACATTAATATGTGTAACGAAGACGAAGAAAAAACAAACAAGACGGCGGCGAGTGAACAATAGGCAAGTGGATAAAATACTAAAAGTTTTTTTCAAATAGAGAAGAAAAAGAGGCCACGTTTCATCACGTTATAAAGACTGTCCTTACATTTATGTAGATATTGATGTATGCTTAGATGTTTGTGCCATTTATAAAACGAAGTTAATGAAAGAATAAGCGAGAATTGATTGTAACACCTGCAATGTACAATGTTGGAGTTTGAAAGTAACCACCGATACGAACACTGCAAACGTAATGTACGACGCCCTCGGGCTAGGTGGGATGACGATCTGATCATTTGATCTCAATAATTTGGCTAATGCCAATCTATACTAGACAACTAGATATCTGACAAGTATAGGTATATTTATGTACACAATTTCTCTACTCAGCCACGGAACGAGCATTCTTACTCATCGTACAAATATAGAATCTGCGTGGGTATTTAATTCACAACAAAATCCGACTCATTTATCAGGTTTATTAACCACCAACGGGCTGGGCCCACGCTTATTATTATGTTCCATCATGTTACATGCAAGTCAGAAACCAATGTGAGTGCAAGTTCTTAGATTGACAGCGCATATTAGCCAGCTAGCGAGCGGTGAGGTGGCCGATGTATGACGGTCATTCGTTAGCCGCGGTGTTCACACTACATTGACACGCTTCAGCTGATGTTCGATTAATTGCTTTCATTTGTTTGGTGAATCTACCTCTGCATAACTATGACGATAGATGGTCAAAAATGTTGAGAAAGATTCCCCTATCTGAGGAAGTATCTATTCATACAGGTACGTTTATGGAATTGTATATAGGTACATATGTATGTAATTTATCAGCAGTTTAATTGTCACTACGAAAGAATTGCTTAGTACGGAATCAGATGTATATCAACAAATTGAAATAAAACGCAGTAGGTACAAAACTGCTAAGTATAAAGCACCACGTCGAGTTTTATTTTTATTATTTAGTTCATAACCCGTAACAAAATACCAAGCGCCACACTCCAACGGGGATAAGTTGAACATTTCATTACGTATTTACATATAAAAGTTTAATTAGTTGGTGTGTTTTTGTGCACGCTTTTAAAAACTGGGTTAAAATGCACGTCGTGCAAACTTGAAACGCAACGCAAAGCCGCGCAACATTTAATTACAATAAATCTTGTGCACTTGTGTCTGTGGCCGCAAACTTGCACGAAACCCGCGGCGACGGAAAGTTGTGCACTAAATTGTGTTTGGAACATGTTTAAATAATTTATACGAATATGTATATTATAATACGACTGTAACTTTGAGTCTCATTTTCACATTATTAATATTATTATTACGAATTGATGTTTTTTATCAATATTGTTGACAGAAAAATGTATTGTTAGAAACCTTGATAGGAACCTAATAATTATTGAATTTAGAACAGTTAGCAAGTCTGCACTTCAATGATTAATTATTACACCGCTCAAAGACAATTACAATCGAAGCAAATCTGGCTCTTAGATCACACCGACAGTATGCAACAACATGGCCATCACGTCCAAACGCTGCATCGATACTGCCTTCGTTTCGCATCTATTGCGCCGCAAGCGCTCGATCCCTCACGCCACTAATTACGCGATGTGACGTCACCGCGTCGCGCGTTCATTATTTCTAACAGTATATTTATAACATACGTAATGTAACGTTTCAAAGGGGAGTGACTCCATTAAATTTATCATTGTACACGTACCTTAAGCATACCTTGCACTTAAGTAGAAACAACTTTAAGAAGAAGGTTAAGATGATAAGTATCAGCTGGGCTGGACAATATTTGATAAGTTATATCTTCTCGATATCCATACTGCGTTGTTTGAAAATCAAAATATTCAATAAGTATATTTCACACATATGTATATATAATTATATCTGAAATGTGGACACTCACAGCGCGACTAGTCCACAAATTCAATGTTGGTCGACTAGCTATGAAGTGAGCACTAATCAGAGAATTGAAACTACATATTTAACAAGGAACAATAATCACCAACATAGGACAAAGATTAGTACGCTGAAGCGGCAATGGGCTGATCGTATCTGCTGAAGAATTATCAAACGGCGGAGAACAGGTTCTGGAGTTGAACAATCTGCAGAAGGCAGTAGTCAGGAGACGGATGTGACAAGTCGAGGTTACAGCGAAATGGCGCTCAATAAATGTCCAGCAGTGAACTGAGAAGGGCTGATGATGATGAAGATGATTACATTGATAGTTACAACAAACAAAAGTTAATAATCCGAAACACTTATTCTTCTAAGAAGTGCAATACAACCGAATTTTAAAATCCAGCGCAATACATTTCATCCCCGCTAATTCTACTTTGTATTACGCACCGGGCTTCTTCCAAATAGCAACATTATGCTACAAATAATGTTAAAATATTTTGGAGTGAAATATAAAGACGGCTGTTGGGAAATGTACATTAAACTCAGTGCCCGTTTTAAGTCGCGTAATAGCTATCTAGGCTAAGCGAGTCCTGAGGACGACAGCCGTGAAAAATTCACGTTTCTTGGTAAAAGTTAATATAAAAACCGCGCTCTTCGAGGGGAGGTTTTTTAAAACTGTTTATTTAATTGCTATGTAATAGGTACAGATAATATCTAAGTGATAATAGAGGTGATGTTTTTAAATCATTCGTAGATCTGTTTATGAAATTTCGTTCAAATTACATGTAAATATCTGATCTTCCGTTTACACTTATCAAACTGAAGTTAAGATTTTGATATGACTGTTTATATAGACTGTTGTGCTTAAAATTGATTTATTAATAAAACGTCAGTATTTTAGATTCCATTATCATTGTAGGTGTACTACGGTTAAAATAATAAAAAAACACAATTCGAAAACGTTGCTGAAAACAAATTCAAATCAACGTTAAAATCTCAATTCAGTGGATTAGAGAAAAACGAGCGCGCGATTGGAGTTGATCGCTTTCAAGTTTTTCTTGCTGCAGTTTTTATCCTCTATACCTATATTTTCCATTTATATATGAGGGAATTAATGCGTTTTACTTAATTTCGAATATTTATCAATATGTAAATATTCAAATTAAACTCCTTATTTCAAATTAACACATGGAGAAAAATCTTACTGGACGTTTAGAGATAAAATATTAAAATTACAATAAACAAAACGCCTATATATTCTGTCCTAGTACTGGTATATGATGGTGTAGGTAAAGGGCTTGTTAGTCTAAAATATCGACGTCTATACGCTGGCCGTAGGGCAAACAATTATTAAGCAATATTGTATGTGGAGGTCAATAATTACCCACGTGGTTCTGTATACCATAGTCAATCAACAATTACAAGATGGTGGAAAGGTTAGGTGGATGATGTTACCGGGTCGCTGTCTGATCGATCAACAACACGCATTTTTATCGTGAAGTATTAGCATCTACTCGTATTGCTGTATTCTGCCTTCATGGGTGTGATAGGCAGAGAAATCGAGGCACAGAAGAATCAAAGCAAAGCAATAGTTCTCTTCCAAGTTTAATATTTTATTATTTATATAGTGGACTACACTCTCCACTTAACTTGAAAAAGAATTATTGTTTTGTCTTTTATTTCTAATAATTCTTATCTAAAAGTAATAAATCACGTGAGGTACAGAGGCACTGTCTGTGAGCGGAGTGCTTTGCACGAGTTCCCGCATAAAATTAACCGGCCACTATATTTGGACCGTATCCAGTAGAATGCAGTCCTTAATGCGGTGCGAAGTCAGATGCGCTGTCTTGCGGGTGTAACGTTGCGAATAACTTCCTTAAGATACAAGTTCTTACTCATCTACTGCGGTAAAATATACACTGATGAAATTGAAATAAGTCAGTTGAAAAGAAGAAAGGTTTTTGAGTCATTTTTATTTATAAGTACCTACTACGTTTCGTCGTTGTCAACTACATCAACAAGTTATTTACATCTGACGGCACAGGCTTTATCAAACCCTGATGTGGTAGTTAAATATATTTTATATAAAATTAAGAGAACAAATATCGTTTCAAAGAAATCGGAAGGAAATATAAAGAAGAAATAACTTTTTAGTAATATCTTGTCTAAGTTTCAATTACACTAACATGAACACCGCATCTGTTTCTGTACCGCATACTCTATCTTTGAGAAGAAGATGACTTGATCTTAGAATTATAAATATGTATGCATATTATTGATGATTATGTAACGTCTTGGGCATATAAAACAAAATATTTTATATTCATTTGATCTTTTTATGATCTGCAACGGGACCAATGTTAAGATTGCATTTTGTAGTTTTTGCCTGATCAAAGAACGACAGATGAAGACGCTCGATTTAGTCCTTAATAATGAGCATATTTTCACGATTCCAGATTCCGAGTCATTACCAGAAATTCTAAATTGGAAAAATCCAATAGCACCCGACCCGGGATTTTAACTCATGACCTCTCAATCGGCAGTCGCCCTTGCAACCAAGTCATAAGTATAAATATGTATATTATTTATACGCGAATGTATATTATCACTAAAATCATTCACAGCTACAACCGCAAAATTAAATAATATAACATAATTCATTTCGTGAATATTTTTTACTATTTTGCTCAAATAATAGAAAACACCCATGAAACAAAAATAATACTTTATCTAGTTGATAAAGTATTTAACAAAGGAAGTGGCTGAGTATTATTTTAAGCCCATATTGCCTTCAGTTAATGTCATAAAAGAAATATTCTCGTTAAATAATAAGGACACAGATACAAAAGGAACATAACTGGGTCGTAGTAAGTTAAATATATATCTTAATGCAGTTCTACAAAGACAGAAATGCTTCATTTAAGGAATTACGAGAAGGGCGCACAAAATATTTTAAAATACTGTCATCATTATTATTATATCGTCATGCCAGGCTCCTTACGGGATTGATAAAAGTGATTAACAAACTTGAAGACACGGTTTTATTGATAACATACATATATGGTTAAGGTTATGCTACGTTACATTATTACGGTTGGATGGAAGGAATTGAAGATCGAGCTCAGTGGCGTGCTATTGGAGAGGCCTATGTGTAGTAGTGGACGGGATTAGGCTGATGATGATGATGATATATGGTTAAAAATACTTTATTAATATACATTACATCATTTAACATCAATAATGTACATAGCATAAATTTACATCATAACATGTAATGTTATCTTACATTATCGCGCGACATCCCTAACGGTTCTGCCGTGCTTCTTCACACTAAAAACATTTATATCATGAACTCACTGTGCATATTTTTGTACACTCCAATAAGAGTAAAACATCGACATTAAATAGCCTGTATTATAAGCAATGAATACGGACTGCATTTGGCTCGAAGCCAGTTAATTGTATTTCTTAATGCTTTGTGATGAAGACGAATATGCGCTGCAGGCAAAACTGCAATTAACTGGCTCAACATGGTAACGTGTTGACTTACGTGTTAAAAAAGGACAAACATTATCAGATAGAATTGGTTCATTTAGGGCGATTCAGATTTAATCGAAATACTTACCCCATATTTATTTTTTTGACTAATATTTGTACTTGTCTTACTCATTGTGAGCACTCATCTACTCATAAGTATGCCCGCATATCACATAGGTGAGCTATCAGAATTAACAATTTACTGACTATCTTCATAGACTTGTAAAAGGTAACAGAATCAAATCATGTGATCAATTCAATTTGTACTTACGACTCTTTTCATTGATTATTTATTGTTAAGTGAAAAAGCAAAAAGAAGTCCAAATACGAAATTCACATTTTAGTGCACTTCCGTATAAGTACCGTAATAAAATATTTTTTACTATGAAAAATATCATTTCTTTAAGCCGAGACAGGTGAAAATCATAGTTCTTATTAAGTTAATACAACCTACTCATCAAAACCACGAGTGCTCTACCGATTAAATTTTTACGACGAGTGCCAGTAAAATTTTATCCATTTAATTTACACTAAAAACTGGTAAATTTCCTGGTTGTAAAACTTACCAAAAATATAATGTTAGTTTTGACTTTACATTATTCATGCCCGTGAAATCTTTCCAGAGGGATTATTATCTTTATGTTCATTCAATATAGTATGTACATACATACTTGGCACGACTGATTAAATTATTATTTTTTTTAAATTTCATATAGGTACCTACATTTATTTTAAAGACAGTAATGTTCCAAATTCGAAATTTCTACTTAATCGAAACTTCTACGAAAATGACAATTTATCGGTGACGTTGGAGTGCCTCGTTATTCGAGAGGTTGCAAAGCGCGACTGTTGATTGAGAGGTCCTGGGTTCGAATCCCGGGTGGCATACTATTGAATTTTCTAGTAGAAACTAGTCGTGGCTTGAAGTTTCGACCCGTACCTGCTGTATGGCAATAAGTTCATCACATATTCCATGGGATGTAAACGTAACTGGTAAAACGTGGGAATGTACAGAAGAGTCCTCTGCTTATCCCTTCGGTTATTACAGGTGTGATGTTACGTTTTGAAAACTTATCAGTTGCATCTTCAATTGTTAGGTCGGTAATGTTCTAAATTCTAATCAACTAATTGAACAAAACTTTTAGAGATCGTCAATAAATATTAAATCCTGTAAGCTTAGTATTGAGTAAGGCAATTTGGACGAGGGCTCTCCACCGATAGTGCATGTCAGCCCACCCGCATTAGCCGACTAGCATACATCGGAGCGTTTGCGATTGGCAGTTCAATCAGAGCGCTACTGTAAATTGCTTTCCACTATGAACTGTTCCAAGATAGCCGGCATTTAACAAGATTGTATTTTGCAACAGCGATTTCCAATATCCAACGTATTCGTAAAAACAAATATTAGGTTACATATTTGCATTTGATTCAAAATGTGAATACAGCTGCGCGCTGAAAATACAAAAGGCGTTTTATGATATAGTAATATGAGTGTAAGGATTTGACACTACGTGCTCTCTGCTTACTGCATAAGGGATTTGACGTAAATATAATAAAGTAGGATTTTATAATGTACCTATTTTGAGTACTGCTCATTATAACACACATGTGTATGTCACTCATACTTTGGATGGAATAAACACGACCTAAGTGGAATCTATAGTAAAAAGACGTGCACGCAGAAATGCAGATATTTTCATATAATAGCAATTATAAATTCTTAACGGTGGTCACCTTCACAACTAAGATTTTAGATAGTACGTCTCACAGATGCCTGATAGTAAGTCCTATAAATATTAAGATTATTAACACCTTCATATATTTATTTATTCTGCCATCGTTATTCGCAAATACCTTCAAACCTTAGAGTTACAGGTATTAATATTCAAACAAACCGCTCTAATGTGGATACATCTCAAATTGGGATCGTAAATTGCCCTTTACCCACGTAACAGTACACCAAAATCGACCGTAAAATGGCCTTAAAGTGGTCTATTATTATACTTTATTGCACTTACACGATGAATAATTCCACGATGATTTCAATGTTGTCTTACCAGAGAAGTGTTTTTCTCATGTGCATACATATGTACATATATTATTCCTTGTTGGATATTAGTTTTATTCTTTTCAATAACCTCCGCTGCATTTTAAAGTCGGACGAGCAAGCAACCCTTTGCGTGTACAGCTCTCGTCGTTAAGTCGATAACTTTAATGAATCTCTCTAAATTTGCAGCATAAACGTTTATGCTAAGTTGGGCATGCGCGATTCTGCTTCCCTATTGAAAATGTATACGAACCGCTTCCGATTGGATAGCGAGAGAACTTTGTATAAACGCCACTTTATATTAGTTTGCAAATGTCTCAGTTTGTTCGTTATCCAATACAACAGTCCTCGCTGTTCTGAAGAAGTTTAATAATAATCAGAATAACTGTTTCTATATACATATTATGTCCATTAATACATGATGGCTGAACGTTTATAGATAATACTGGTAATTGCAGTTACTTATTAAAACTTTAAATTTGTAAATAAATTAAAGGATTATGTGTTAGAAAATGGTTGTCACTTCTTATGCAAATTATTTAGAAATTTTTTACCTCAATGGTCGAGTTGCGCAAGAGCGACTGCCGATCGGAGCTCACCACTTATTTCATGGGCCGTAAAAGTAACATTATCTACACGTGTGAGTGTACTACACTCCTCTGCCTACCTCTTAGGGGATTGCAATCGTGAAGTTACATTTTTTTTTTAAAGAATATTCTTTTTACCAACTTACTTTCTCAAGAATTCATAAAAACTTTTACTTGAATAATTCCAATAAATTATTTAGGTACCGTATTTTTATAGCCTACCGTGAAATATTTGAAAATATGTAGGTACCTATTTATTTACCGTGTTTTTACCTAATATATTTTTTGTTAATTAATTAACAAATTGCTGAATATAACATTATAATGAAAACATTATTTCGTTTTGGTTATAATCAGTTGTAATAGGCGTTAAAGGGATTATACAAATATATCTTACCTAGATGTACCTAAGTTAAAAAGATCTAAACAATCTCCTTACTTCTTGCTTAGTACCAGAAATAGACTCGACTTTTATACTTACCTAGTTATTTTTTTATAATAATCATTAACCATCATCATTGTTAGCCTACTCCCGACCACTGCTGGACCTAGGCATGTCTAATGGCAGCATTATATACTATCCATTTTGTATATACTATCGCAAATACCACAATCTAAACAATTTTGTTGACAGCTGGTACTTACAGTTTTATGATGGAAAATTTTCATAGGAAATATTATTTAAAGCTGAAAGAATTCTTCACGAGGTTAAATGACCAGCTTCCACAAGAAAAGTCGACGGAAGGTATCAGCTGCTCCGCGAAAGTTCAAGAACTTTCGAGAAACTTGAACTGTGTGTAACATAGATATCACAGATATGTTTCAGTGACAAAATGGGTAAGTGAACAGTTAGGGGACATAAAGCCGATGAAAGGCCGCGGTCGTTTCAAGCGTGTAAGAAATTTCGGGAAACTCTTCATAGAAATGGTTTATAGGTGTTAGCTTCATTTAACTCAATGGTTCAATGAGTTAAAATGGAGTAACAAGTGCTAAACTGCGCTAAGTACGCGTGGCGGACTATGCCTTACCTTTTTTTATTTTGAGAGTAAATGTGTTTCCAATAGTCGAATGATATAAACTTCGATGAAAACGGTAATTAAAAACTTCAGTTAAATATTATATGTCGTGTTACCCGGATGCATAAATTTAATATCGAATATTGAGATCCTCTTTCTTACTAAATTTACCTCGGTACAAGATATTCAGGCAATGTGTGCTGTCAGTGATAACGCAGAGCCGATACGTGGTCGCTTACTTCCGCCCGCAGCCGCAGGCTCAATGCCATTCATCATCCTGTACAGAAATCTATGCTTGATATTTCGCGGTTCCACAGGATTCGCTGCAATGTAATTCATAGAAAAATGATGAAGAGTTTATATCCATGGAAGGATCGGTATCCGAGAGGGAAAAATCAAAATATGATCGAGTAGGAGCTCCTGCATGAAAAATACAAGATGCATACAAGTTCTGCGTAAACTAAGTTAAGAAATCATTCGCATATTGTGATTCCGAGTCTGAGATATAAGTACTATCGTATAGTTTTTGTGTTATTAGGGTTTTACTAAGGTTTGCTATCTCTTGATTACAAAATCCATAGAGTGCTTTGTGTAACGCTGTATATCCTATTCTCGAATGTGCTCGTCCATTAGGGCGACCGACCGACTAGAGTACTGGATTAATCTCAAATCCGATATTCCTGGATTATTGTTTTTCACTCAAATATTTTATGCCATATCGGGATAACTTTTGTTCTGCTGAATGATCTCTTATAAAGTTTATTTAGATTTTTGAAATATATTTCGATTTTGTTTGACGTTCAAACCTCAGCACACACCTGTGACTACAAAGTTTGTGCATTTCTTAGATTCAAGATCGTTCTTAATAATGATACTTCGTGAGGAGTGCTGAACAACTTAGAGGGCTTCATAGTATCTGTAGTGCATAAATTCTGCCAATTCGTACTTGGCCAGTGTAGCAGGCATAGATTGACCTTCCCTTTCAGAGAAAATATCTTTCTGCAAAAATGCAATGATCAAAGGGTGGATAATTGTCTTCACATTCATTTTTTGGTTTTTTTATTTGATCAGATAACATTTGAATTAGTAAATATACATAATGCGATAACAATTCATTTTCAAAAAGTTCGATAGGTGTTAAACCGAGTGCAGACTATCGCGAGCAAAATATGCGGCTGCGCTATGAATAGTTTTAATTGAACGCTAACTTCCTTCAGCTGTGGAAACTACGTAATGATCTCCTTAAGGAAACTTTTCCTTTGTGCAAATTATCTCCTCTTTATAGTCAGTTACGTTACAACTTTGTTTGTGTTAAGACGGTTAACAAATTGTCTTTAATACTTTTTTAGAGGTCTGAATATTTTTTTCAAAGATCGCAAGGCAGACACTTGTAGAATTTTCTATCATTTCTAGTCGTTTTTCTGGTTGGTAATTGAAAAACAACAGTAGAAATTTTTAGTTCTCGGTGATCGCGGTTTATCCCATATAGGACTTCACGCTGACATGATGATACATAATAATAACAATTATAGGCAAAATAACTCGCTAACAGAGTTCATATTCTTTCACAAATTAAAATCGAACTCGAGTCTAACAGCAGCTTAAAAGAAAATATCCAAATGTAGCAAAAGGCGCAAAAGAATCTTACTCATGAGACATGGAGTAACGTATCCCGCGTGAGTGCCGACGAGAACGCGTCATATCCCTCAGTAGGACAGTAACTGATGCTATGACTTGTATATTACAAAAACAGCATATAAATTATAAGCAGACATAAGCTAGATTTCCCTCGTGGCCTTCAACGTGAGACCTCAGCTAGATTGCGCCCTCACATCTCTTCGGGCATTCTATCATTCATAGTCAAAGATCACTTAAGGTAATAAGTAGCCCTGGTGTCATGCGTTTGATGGAATCGAAAAATTGAGGAAGGAAAGTTATTCAAAAGTTGACATTTGAAAAAAAGCTAGTCATATAAATATCATTACTGAATAATAAATTAATAAATAAGTTACTGTCAGCAACGTGTTTTACAATAAAATTTTAATAGGTTAGATTCTGAGAATATATTCTTTGCGTATATCGCCCTCCAGATACACCCAGCAAAGGGGCTGGCAGTGGTGGCTCAGTGGCGTGCCATTGGAGAGGCCTATGTCCAGCAGTGGACGGAAGTAGGCTGATGATGAATGATGATGAGATTCTAATTCTGCAATAAGTAAGTACTGCACTTATACAAATATGAGTTGAGCTAATGGTACTAACAATCCCAAATACTAAAATCCTGACATCAGTCAACAACAGTTTTAATTAAAAGGTATACTTCCACCGTTAGTTGCAGTCTGATCGTTGCAGTCCTGTTTAAGGTGAGTTTTTGATTAACATTTTTACATAGTAACTTCTAATGAAACGTGTAATATCTAGTACGTACGTTTATTTACTATCATACGTTTATTTACTATCATAGGTTCGATGTATTTATTTATTTCATCAAATCAAAACATTAATCGTAATTTAATAACACAATGAAATAGCGCAACAACTAATTTATTTGCGAAATTACCATCGTACTCATTTGGAAAATTTGGTTCAGAAAGCACGGTCCTGACATGTGGTTTCGGTTTAACAATTAACCTTTAATAGGTCATGTGCTTCATCACAATGGAAGCGTGTAATTGTTTGCTTACATATCCGATAATACCTCCATATTATAAATAATTAATTTATTTCTTCAATTGATATCTTTTGCTTGCATAGCTTAGATATTTTTATTCCAGCCCTTACCAGTCCCCTACAATACATCACGAATATTAAGATATTGTCTGCCTTGCTCGTTTGCAATAATTTTGTAATGTAAGCAAAATTGCAACCGACTTGCTCAAATTTAAAATGCGTGAATTTAGTATCATTACCACATATGCCATCTTAATCAATCCGTTTTGGAGCGATGTAGTGCAATAGAGTTCAGATCTCCCGAAGTTTTAGAAAAACAGTTCCTATAGTAGACTGTCAAAAGAGTAACTAACTACGAGTAGCTTGTAGGGTAATACGGAAAGCGACATTTTTTAAAGTAAGAGTTTGTTGGCGTTTGGATATTAAACCGCAGGTACTCAGGACTCCTGTTCGTTTACTTGACACTTTTACATTAACCTCGAATTTTATAAATAACCAAAAAGCGTTTCTTGCGTTTACATGAGTATTTAGCTTAATCATGGGAATATGGGCAGAAATTCAGGTAAAATTATGTTTCATTACATTCCTTGTAACAAAGATGTCTGCTTCCCTTTGATCTCTACGTTAATTTTGGATGTTCCGAACAGCCAGGATATTAAATGAAATTACGAATCTTCTCGGAACATTCGGAGATATAAAAGTTTTAAGAGACATTAAGTAAAATTCTTGTTTGTTTTTCTTAATTTTAGAAAGATACCTTAATAATTTGCTAATTAAAAGTATATTCGTATAAGGAAAAACGAATCGAAATGAAACATTTTGATGACTAGGTATACAAATTTTTAAAAAATATTATTAACATGCGGTTGTGAAATTTAGAACTCGATCAGGAAAAGGAAAACTTACGATTTCTTAAAAGCGTATGATGTTTATGAACAACGATGAACTGCAGACATATCAACAAATACATTTAATTAAAGGAACATTACAAAATCGTGAAATCAAATCCAAACAAACCACGAAGCAATCCGCATTGTACATAGAAACGGATTAACAGGGAGACGCGGTAACGGGAAAGATAAACGGGAGTAAATTTTAATATTAATTGGATAAACCGTCGGCGTAGTTTGTGGAACATAATCACAATTAGTAGTTGAATATATTTAGCAAGAATAGCTGTGATAACGAATTTGCACAGAGTCGCGACTAGTGAGTTACTTTATCGGGCCTAAGCAAGGAGCTGGCCGCGGTCCGTATCTAATTGCGGGAACAGCTTCATGTTCCGTGCTCAGTGGTGGGAATTAAATGTAGTATTAGCGATGTAGTTCGTTATAGTTGGAATCAATTACTTAATGACGAGGGAAGTAAGATGACTAATAAAATCATACATAATTACTGAACCATGAAATACCTTTTAAATTAGTAATGCTTACATTTTTTTAAAATATTATACAGGGAAATTATTATTACAATATCGAAACAATTGACAATATTGACAGTTGTATAAATAATAATAAATAAATGTACAGAAAAACGCAATTTATTACAGTGTGAGAAATATAGATTAAAGAAGCTTTTCGTTGTCCACTAATTACCGAAATATGTCTGCAAATGCAGTTTTTAGTGATATATCATTAAAAGTTGCAGGAGTGATAAGGTAAATTAGCCTATTGCGTGCAATCCTTATATCGCCCCCTTTTGTGACTTGTACCACGCCCCACCACCCGGTAGTGCCGACTGTTTAGCAAGTCTAGGAGAGTTCGTTACTCGATTAGGCGCCGGTTAATCAGCGCCTAGTGGCAAACAGAATGTATTCAGAATGAATAATTCGCCTGCATCCCCGCCAGACCATTTTGCATTTCCTTCGCCTCTAGAAATAATTATGAAACAACCCTATCTTACCCATCCGCTTAATGCAACTGTGTTTTATTATTTTTATGTGTAGAGCTCGATATTTATTTATTTCTTTATTTCTAAGCAAAAACAGTTTTACAATTAGATACTTTCGTAAACAATGGTAATAGTATCTACATATACACTGTGTCGCCACTATTTGTGATATGTCATTTCTACTAGTTTTATTTAGCAGGTATTAAATGTTGCTAGTTGCATATTTATTTATTTACTCCTAGTCCAGTCGATACGGGTCAGGCTGTATTAGAACCACTTCAATAAACATTTTCTTTAAATAACGGAAAATATTGTTTCAATATCGTAACATCACGCCTATAATCCCTGAAGGGGTAGACAGAGGAGAGTAGTACACTCCCACGTTTCACCAGTTACCTTTTAGGTCCCATGGAATAAGATGGTCGGCCTATTGCCATATACCGATCACAATTCCAGACTCCGCGTCATTACTAGAAATTCTAAATTAGAAAAATCCAATAGCACCCGACCTGGGATTTGTACCCAGGACCTCTCAAATGGCAGTCGCGCTTGCAACAGCTCGTCCAACAAGGCGAGGTTGTTTCAATATCAACATAAATAATACTTTGTCATTCATTTATGACTAGACAATACGGCTACCATGAAAATATACTTATGAGTAACTTTTAGCTACTAACGAGTAAAACAATGTCGAAACATTTTGTTTCCTCCTGATACTGTGACCTGTTTTCCTGTTCCCGCCAACTTTACATCGAAGTTTAATATTTTACGGCCAAACAATGCGAAACTTTTACTTTCTATCGTCTTATACATAGCACCTTTTTCTTGTACAATATAAAACGTTTTAACATTTCAATTTCAGTATTTCAGAAATTATAAATGTAAACATTTTCTGGCCAAAATTTAGACCCGGCCCACTTTAGAAGTTAAGTGGCGAATTTTACGTTCATTCCAAACGGTGTCAGCTCTGATACGAAAAAAGAGCAAATAGTCAAGGGGCTGGAAACGAAATCCGCCAAGCGCACTTCACCTAGTTGCATTAATATGAGCGGGTATCTCATTTGAATCTAGGTAATAAGTATACTTGAAGCGTTCAAAGCCTCGGCGCTTGTCGCAACGTTACGTCTGGTTGGCGACGCTGAAGACAACGTATCCTATAACGAGTGAGCGCTACTGAGACGCTAACTTTAGTAGTTTTTAAACTGTATCAGAGATCTTTATTCGGTATTGAATAACTTCGATGGATTCTCCAATTACTTCTACATTTCCGACTAAGTTGCCTCTGTACTCTGTTATCCCTTTCAGTAAATTTAAGTGCACTTTAAATAACGGTTTGATGATGGTGAGTAACAATAAATTCGGGTTTAATAA
>DWME01005070.1:0-15409 GCA_018244795.1 Parelbella ahira ahira | reverse complement strand
GAGGTGCGCGCCATGGATTCGAACCCAGGACCCCCGGAATGAGAGGCTGAATTCTTAACCACTAGGCTACCACTGCCATGTAGGTATATTAATTTTAATCTAACTAAGGTGGAAGTGTGTATTTAAAATTTGATGAAAAATAAATATACTTAAATAAACTAAACGTCAGAAACATAATAAATAAGTGGTCGACATAAGTCAATCATCAGGTAGAATTTTAGGCTTAGTTCAGATAGGATACACCTAAAGTGCCACCCATTTGATACTTTTACGAATACAAGAAACTGTTGCAATAAAACAAAGTTCTATATCACTAGCTTGCAAATATACCCCTGAATTTATGAGGAACATTTTTTTCCAAACTTGTTACGGAGCATTAGGAACTAAGGCGGAAAATATCAATAAAAAAGCGATTCTCAAAGTTCCCACGGTTGGCGCCGGATTGACAGGCCTCCCAACCAATTAAAACTTAACGTCCAGCGTCGCTCAAATTGAAAAACTTTCAACATACAGCCTAGTCTTCATTCAATCATTACACCGCAAAGTGAAGCAACAATTTTCTAAGTGGAGTTTTACAATTCAGTGACATGAGATCCGTGTGAAATACGTATGTATATCTTATTGACATTAACATATTAATTAATTATCTATTTCTAATATATTAATATCTATGACTCTACGCACTATTACAAATATAGCCTTATTTACGTAAACTATGTATATATTTATACATAAATCAATAATCATTCCATACAGGAAGATTTCTGGAGAAAACCCAAACAAATGTAATGTACTGTAAATCAGGCCTTCGCACAATACGATCGGAATCAATGCCAGACCCTCCTGAATACTTGAGAGTACTTAAGTTAATGAAGTGAAAATGTTTTGCTTAGAGCGACCGGTGACTCAGATTCGGCACAGATTCTTATCAAGCCCTTTAATACTTAATGGTGTGGTTCCTTAATTTTATTGTGACTTACTTACTCTGTTTTAATTCAATCTGGACTGGACAAGATTAAGAGACTTTTGCCCTTTTATATTTATTAAAACGAGTTAATCGGATAACACACTCAGAGTGAGTAGTATGTAGTCGCTTACGAAGTTTACTTCGATCTTTACTGGCAAATAACGATATCTTCATATACCGTTTTTCACATTGTTCTATTCCGATCACTTCAGCTTAAATTAGATTTAATGAGGGGTAACTGAGACAATGATTATCACAAAAATGTATTTCCATAAAAATCCAAGTCAAAATCCGTCATCATACCGGCAAAATACCGAATCAGCGCGACTATCCCCCAGTAAACTATAACAAAAGAAGAAACAGCAATGTTCAGAATTTGAATATGAATGTCGACGAGCTGGGAAACTAAGTTTACTTGAAAAGTTTGTCGAAAGGCGAGGTACAAACTTGACTAACCAATTCAGATTTGTCAATGAAAACTGGGAGCTAAGATTTAATTCGTTTAATCGTTGGCGAGACCGAAAGTAACGCTCCAATGAACAGAATGCTGCAACTTGCTGAATTCTAATTAGTTGTCTCACTCAAACTGGTGAGACTAGAACGATATTCCCGTTTAAGCGAAGATCTAAACAGGGTGCAAGATAAGAAACTATACTTAAATTAATAACATTCTTTTGGCGTAGAACTAGTTTACATACTGTATGGGTGATTGGAGAAAAACACGACGCCCAAAAGAGAGAACGAGTGAAAAACAGCGCTGCATGAGGAAGAAGAAACTAGAAGAATCTGAGACTCTTCGTTTCCTCATAAATCTTAGTTTTATTTAAATTAATGAATAATTATTATGTTAATTGTTGTGTGGCAATAAAACATTATTGTGCCCGGTATATGGCAATGGGTTCACCGCCTATTTCATGGAATTTAAACGAAACTGGTGAAACGTGGGAGTGTATTACACTCCTCTGCCTACCCCTTCGGGAATTACAGCCGTGATGTTACGTTACTTTATTATACTTATTTTGATCAACCTCATAAAGGGACTAGTGGGCAATTAAGGGTCTTTACAGACATTATTTTCTCATATTTCTTTCTCGATCAGTGACCCCCAAAGTGAAAGTTGATACACACAGACAAACAAAAGGCCAGCCCCAAACGTTTGTCAGAACCACTTGTGCTAATGAAAAGAGAGCTATAAATTCGTGAGGAACGACTACAGAATAAAAATAGGCTCAATGGCGCCAATACCACTTAGACTACATTTTTCTCTGTGTATTTAAGCAAAATAAAATAAAATAATAGAAATGGATTAAATATACGAGTCCCGTAATTTTCGACGACATAAAGACCTTTTTTTAGAGGGATGCTGATAAAATATTACTGTTGCACATTTATACCCATAAATTACAGTGCTCGCATATTTGTATTACGTTTTCAAAGGAAATGGAGCTGGCTTACTAAAACATTAAACGTTGCAGCTTGATCAGAAGAAATTGCCACGGAACTGAAACTAGTATTCATTAGATCTCGGACGCCCTCTATAAGTCTTGAATTTGTTCTTCCATAAGTGTTGTATTCTACCTGTAATATTACAACAGCCAATTCGATTACTACAAAAAATAAAAACCTGTCAGTAACAATTATTTTCTTTTAAATTACGCTACAAATCTTTAATGTTACTTGACTTAGGTTTGTTATATACATGGTTTAATGCAAATTGGATTTTCAAAAGTTTGCTGTGAAAGAGATAAAATTTCAACTGGCAAAAGTTTTTGCAAGAAATGTGTCCCAAACAATCGCAGGAAGCTAAAATTTACATTAAAACATGTATTATAATAAATTAGTTAATTTATGTAGCCAACGATAGTATCGAAAGCGTACACCAAGCTACAAAGTTACACGGCGCAAAATAACACAAACTATCACAAAGTATCGCGTGGCGGTGTCAACTAACTCGAAACTCAAGTAATTAAACTTTGGAACTTGCAAAGCTTTGTTGAGCTCGAGAAAAACTTCGCTAAACGGATCCTGCTTTACTGCATACAAATAAGAAACACGGATACAAAGCCGCGCGACCTCTGATGAACACTGTGAACAAATAAGGTGTTTTGGGACTATTGTTGAACAACGTGACTGAACTTTGGCTTTGACGATGACGAGTGTACCATTTATAATATGCGTGGTAATATCATAGCAGCATATAGTAGTGTCAAAAGGAAGTTTGATAGAAAACTAAATGTAACACTCTAAATCGAAAATTTGAAGAAAACTTAATACGCTGTGAAAATAATGTATAGCCAAATGCATTGATTTACCTAAAAGATCGCAAAAATAACGTTAGTTTAACTATAAAATTTTAAATGGAATCACATAAAGATATAAATACTTTATGCATTGAACCAATAGCTCCGAGTGTACTAACAATTATTTAGCTAGAAGGAGCGATTTATTGAACAGATCCAATGGAAAGATTCGCTACGAGAGATCCGCTCCTGAATACTAGCAATGAATGGGCATTGACTATTCGGTTCATGCGATTCCCGGCGAACTATTCACTAGAACGTCGTATGGTTGATCAACTGCCGACATGTTTATTTCTTATTAAGATTTTGAACAGAATAAAGTGATTGTTTTGAAAAAGATGTCTATTACGAATAAATAAACTATTTATCAGACGAAAGGGGGAAATAGAAATTTTAATCCTCTATATCTATAAATTGAATGATTGTTATATATCTAATAAATTATGATACTTCTAATGTTGTATTTATTTAATTGAATTGTATTTGTAACAGAAGGACGTACAGAAGTATGAACATAGAGTTAGTTGGGTGTATTAATGTCGGTAGTCTAGTGAGAGTAGTAACTAGCGTAACGTACTGATAGCGTAGTATCTTAAAGTTCAGTCTTTCACTCCTGGTATTGGGATCAAATCCTGACCTAAAAGTCTTTACTAAAATGTACATTTTAATATTAAATATCACTTGTTGTAATAGCTTCAGCTACAATAATAATCTCAATTTCAATTGCTTCAATAAAAATAATAATTTTTTAATTATTGTATATCCTTTAACAAAACGACGGTCAGAGTGAACATCCATGACACAACCAGTTGAGTGTCATACCGGGGCGCCCACGTGCCTAGTTAGGTCATTCAGTCTCATTACTAAAAAAAATTACATTAATTTTACAACAGAAAAAACCGAAGAACCAAAAGATTGAAGTTCCCAGCGCACGTGATCAGTAATGTTTCACTCTGCAGTAGCGATTTATAGGGCAGGCTCAATGGAACGATTCGGTATGTTGGGTTCGGTTCTGAATAGGCATTGACCATTTGCCTCGTGCGATGTTGGGCCTTAGGTCGAGCTATTCGCGAAGATTTATCACGTCGTTGACCAGTTGTCGACCAGTTTATTTTTTGTAAAAGATTCGGGTGAATTGAATGGTCGTATACGAAAATACAATGGTTAAAGCACCAAACATTTTATTTCGCTTTCTCCACGAAAATACGCAAAGTAAATATTAGGTTTAATATTAAGCTTTGCAGAAAGCATCCAGAAACAACGAACATCTGGCACGTTAGGTTTAGAAAAAATTAAAATAGTTTTAACTACTAGAGATCCATATTCAGCAGTAGACTTTTTAAATGTGGACTACCCACCTGTAACAGGAGTCCATGAATAAAGATCATATAATTCTTCTGTCGCTAATAAAATATGATTAATTCGCTATAGTCTATTATAATACCAGATAGGATTAGTGACTTCTATAAACCGAGCGGGAGATAGGTGGGCACCAAAAATAAATACAGAAATGCGTCGTGGAACCAGATCGTATCTTATCGCTATGTAGTCTTGCAGGAAACTCGGGACAGCTGATAAATGGATATCATTTTTAATATTCAAACATGTTTTTTGCGATTTTATCAGTGACTTTATATTTTTGCAACTCCTTTCGAGCTTTTGCCATGTTTATTTTATATACTATGAAATACCGTTTATCATATTCTGCTATGTGTTATTAAACAGCCAATAAGCAAATATCTTGTGTCCATTTTAATGTAACATGTCCATTAAAACTTCTGGGAATTGGTTTCTTACTTGCTGGCAATGATCATCCTCGTATAAGGACAATACCAACATCAGTTGAGCGCCCATGAGTTTAAGCGAGCATTATGAAAGGATAATAGGGCTTCAAGAATATATCAGTATATTCTGTACCAAAGATTTGACGCTGCAATTCGTTAAATACATTCTACAATGTTCCTCCAGCCACCGACTGAGATACTTAGGACGTAAAGTTATTGTAAATATTACAGCATCCGGGAGTTGCAGATATGTACTGAATATAAATGGTACGTACTGATTGCAAATTAGTAGAAAAAACATCAAAAGTAATAATTACGGTCGGAAAAGAGGCATTAGCAAGCAACTACTAATTACTATTAATTTTGCTTACTAAAACCCCTTTTCCGTTTAGCGTACGTTAACATACTAGTAACGCGACTCAGGTAAGTAGCATCGGACTTATTTTTCCCATTATATTAATACGTTTCGTGTTCGAGGTTCTCGATTGCCAATTTTCCAAGCAAATATTATTCTTGCATAAGCGCAGGTGTGCAGAACCCGACGATATTTACCGTTGCTTGGCTGGTAAACAGCTGATGCCCGAGTAAATTACATTGCACTTTAATAAGGCTTTAATTTTGCAATGCACATGTTCGTGAACGACTCAAATATTGTCGACGCTATAGATGTTCTGTACTCACGCGATATTGTTCTTCCTCTAAACACAGTCGCATAAATATTAACCAAGGAATTGTTCTTTTTAAAACCCACCTAACTATAAATTCAGAAATGTGTATCCTGATTTGAACCCGAGACCACTGGAGTGGAAAACTGACACGCAAACCACTAAGCTATCGCTGCTCAAACTTGTATCAAGCGTGTAACAGGAGCAGACAAGTCGCATGTGTTACGAACAGATATGATGCCTTTTGATGTGCCGCTCTTTGGAACGGACATGTGTATGTTGCGCAACATTGATGTGGGAAATGGAACTTATCTATAAATACAACTTCATTTCCATTACGATCTCTTTTTTATTTCATTTACATCAACATGATCGTTTCTGGAATCTTCGACAATCCTCACAAAAACTTTCATGACTAGATTGAATATGTTGAGAATAGATCATGTGGAATATAAAACTAGTATTGGCTTGTTTCTAGAATTTACTTTTCTGATATCTGAGTTCTTATTGATGATCTATTTGCTTTAATGATTGCACAGTCAATATACAAAAGCCTATGGGTTCGATAAATAAATTACACAATCGATAGATTTTTTTATTTATTTTCGAAACAAACCTATTGACTTTTAGTAAGTTATAAAACTATTATACATATAACATCACGCCTGTAATCCGTGAAGCTTTAGATCCAGATTCAGAGTTCGAGCTACTATTAATAGCTTTTACTAAAAGTTAGCAAAATCCAATAATATCCGTGCCGGAAATCGAACCCAGGACCTCTCAATCAGCAGTCGCACTTGCAACCACTCAACCAATGGTTTAGTCTACCTAGCCTATATAATTATAACTCATGATTTGTAGGTAATGTCATGTTTTATATTTCAACAATGTTTTATATTTCAACATCCGGGAACTACGATGATATTCCTGAAAAGGTTCTACCAATTTACGAAGTTCTGTAAACTTTTAAGTACTGTTAAGAAAAATATGGGGTGCGCATTAGGTGCTAATAGTGCAACTACTATAAGAATTAGGTTACGACACTAGTATAGATTCCTTTAAGCAAGTCCTACTTAAACTATGAAAACTTAGTTTTAAAAAAATGTAGCCAACAAAACTCTTCTATACATAGATAAAGTGTGGATATTTATCAATGTCACTAAATAAATTATTTTGTACGAACACTACAATACAGTATAAAGGTCAACGCGCACTGTTGTTTAGGTTCGGTGAGATCACGGTAAGCTGTATTTTTCATATAATGGGATAATTATGCATATTGAGCATTTCTTCTGACACTGCGATGATCGTGCATAATAATCTGAACTGGTCCAATGATCTGTTTATACACTTCTTGTATCTTTAAAAGATATTCCAACTGTAACGTGAAATGTGAACTTAAAAAGTACTTTTTCATTGTATGCGAAAATTTTAAAAAATAAAATTAATGAACAAAAATAATATTGATAATTTTTTCAATAAGTACATCAGATAAATCTAGTCAAAACTGCTTTGAATGTGAAAAGTGGTATTCATTTTCGTATATGTTCCAATTTGGATAATAATTGGACTGTCGTAGCAGATCACTATATACAGTAGAGGACCAGAATTAGAATACAGGTGCACCGACGCGACATCTTAGACTGAACGTTGATGCGCAGAGACCCCACAATATTCACGCTTCTTGGAAAGCCTGGCGCAGAGTGCTACAGTCGTGCCAACTATGTTAATCCGTCTTCGGGCATGCGTGACCACGTATCGCGCTAAACCGTCCTTGGCTGTCATCAAATGACCAGCATTTTCTTGGAGCATTTAGATCTAGCAGCAACATTCGTATGCTGTGGTAGGAAAATATTGAAGGGCAAAGTGGCATAATCCACGTCAATATACAAATGTTCTCGTGCAATATGTATATTGCTATGCTTATTTGTGTAGTAATCAACTGAGTGACTTTCATCGATCGATCATAGACCAATTATTATCTAAGGTAATAAAGATATACAGATACGGTGGCAAGCTGATCTTACCTTACACAATTTGATGCTCTGCCACCATATCCAAAACATTTCAGTCTGTATATCAGCTACAACGCGCAAGGATTTTATGATAGTATAAATTATCTTATTGATATATGAGAATATTCCTGAATGCGCATACGAACGTCGACTACAAATTTTCCGGGCCGAACCGAACCGACTCGATTCGGCAAATGCGAATGGTCCTTAAGGCGATATATAAACAAATGGAAAATTATGGCAATTAGCAACAATATAATGAATCTAGCGGGCCGTTTATAATGACCGCGATAACGATAAAACAATGCCGTTGTGTTTCAATGTGTGTGAATGTTTTTATAACGTACGTTATAACGCGCAGATGGCGTCGCTTTAAGCTCTGGTCCAGATACAGATTTAATTAGCGCCGGCATTGACGTTACACGCAGATGAGTGACATGTGACCTATTTAATTCCCCAGAGAGATCTGGTAATTCTAAATATATGTATACATATACATACATAACAGGCTATGACGGTAGAATATGACTGTTTTATATGTACGTATATGTATATAAACAAAAGGATTCCCGATTAACTACATAATGTGTAAATAATTCTGTAAGGGAATTTTAAAAACTATAAACCTTACATATTTGTGGTGGTTCGGTGTATTTTCAATAATTTTAAAAATTCCACGTACATGTCCACGCGAATACCAATATGCGGTAATCCCGCGCGCGCATGTCCCCGTCGAGTCGGATTTATGAAAAATTCTGTCTCCCCGCGGAAATGGCGGATAAAAACTCTTTAATGAAATCACGTTCTGGTTGTGCGAGTATACCGCTATACATGTGTACATTCGATGTACCAACAATACATCATTATATTTTACCCCGAGGACCCGCCTCGTATTACCTCGGGAACGAATAATAAACAAATTGTCTGGATCCCTTCTACGAATTTTTCGCGAATACATCCGGAGAAAATAAAGATGATATCTTGTAATCCTAATCGAGGCTATAATTGAGGCAATTAATTGTTTTTCACATATTCGGATTAAGCGATGATAAAATCAACTTATATGTACGATACAAGAAACACGTCAGTACAGTACATGTCATGTCTATACGGATAGATTTTTGTCACTCAGTGCTCACTGCCTACCTCATAAGGAGCTTGGAAAAACGATACCATAGTGTTAAATCAACAACTACGCTAATAATAATAATTTACAAAGGTTCACTCAATATAAGTTTTAACGCTTTAGGTTCCATGGAATTTCATAAAAAAAATATAGTCAATGCCTTACCTGCCAATAAAAATATAGTCAATGCCTTACCTGGCAATTAATCATTACGGTCAATGGGTTATTAGTAAGAACCTCTAAGAATTCCGAAAGTAGTCCGAATTGTGCCGAAATTAATTATGATGTTAACACACTTACTTAAAAAAACACTAATGTTAATCAAAGCATTGCCAGTAATATATTAAAAAAAAGACTAACTGAAAATCTTATCTTAGATAGTAATAGATACAAAACTCTTCATAGCGTAAAGCACATGTTAGTTGTCAGTCAGTGTTGTTAGTCACATAGTTGCTTATAAAACATACAGAGACAATAACCATCTCCATACATTTTAGACAATAAACAAGCAATAATAATAAAGAGACAACAACATTGAACAAACCAGTCTGTTCGCCCCTCATCTGGAATAAGTGAGAGATGCATCTAAGTTGTGGTACCATACATTACAGATACGACAATCTAGATAAAACTTGCTTGGGTTACAAATAACCATGGCACAAACAGCCATGTTCCATCAATATTTTTAACAAATAAACATTTATATAACACCCCTGTTATTAACGAATCTACTAATATACACTCGACGAAGAGCAGACTAGAGCTTTAACACTTTTTGTAACCTGTGAAGACATGTATCAAACATTGGAAGGAAAGTAGACAGGTGAAGATGGTGTTGTTAAAATATGGATGTTGATGTTGACGATATTAAAGATAATGATGCTGAAGACAACAATGTTCATGATGTTGACGTTGATACTGATGATTTTATTGATGATGACGACGATGTTGATAATGGTACGGATTATAACGACGACAGTGGTGATCATGATGATGTTGTGAATAGTTTCTTAAATAACGTAACAATTATAAATGAAAATAATTAAATCTGAATAAATCTATTGAAACTCTACATCAGTTAAAACTGTCTCTATCGCCACATACAATTATCAATGCGTGTTTGATATTGATACAACATTAAAGTAATTTAATCGTGTAATGAAAAAACCAAAGCGATACACGTTTACACTTACTGCCCCTGAGTGGGAAGCGATGTGCAACTGTTTTAAGACGAGTAGTAAATTGTTGGTTACGGCTGGCGGGCCGGCTGGCAGCGACGCGGAGTAATTATAGGGCAATTTTATACGTTTCTTGAGGCGGTGGATCTGTACAAAGGCGAATGAGTAGTTGTTTGTTGTCACCTAGTTGTGCTAAGTTTAAAATTTTATTAATTTGATTTTTGACCTACTAGCAATATACACCTATGGAGGTGCTACAAGGAAGCTCATGTGTCAGATTTATCTTGATACTAACCATATGAAAATTGGTTATGTTATTATTACTTTGCTTGTTTAAAGAAGAGAAATAAACCATCCTTTTTATCGGCGGTGTCCTTGAGATGGAATGAAAGGCTATTTATGAAATTACGGACAAGATATACACAAGACCTCTTTTTAATTTTTCAAGTAGCTTTATTTTAGAATATCTTCGATTTAATTCAATTATATAAGGCTAGAACCCACTTTACCGTTCTACTTAGTATATACACTAGTCCAAAATCTTTTTTAATATTTTCCTATCATTGATTGTTTCTACATATCTGAACCTACTAAGCATCACATAATTAAATTAATTGCGATACATTAATTTTACGTACAGACATCGAGAAAACAATAGTTGTTAACGTCTATCACGGTAGGCTTCACAAATACAGCCGCACAGATCTAGCTTTGGTTGTTCCTAGGAGGAACATTTCGCTCCGTTGGACCGTCTAATTCGAGTAATACTGTTCTTTGTTCCGGACCACGCTCCCCGTTGAGCGTCGCAGGAACAATGAAGCTTCGGCACCGAAGCATTCGGATCCGAACTAACTTTTCGGTGTATTGAATTAAAATTTAACGGCACGCGAGAAGTGGAGCGCCGGTTCTTTGTTTATTGTGCGTAGACGGGAAGGAATCAATCTTGTTTCAGATACACGCACGTGTAATGTTGTTGTTCTGTTTGATACTATTGAGGTATTAGATGTAAAATAAAATACGATATAAGAATACGATAAGATAAATGATATATTTACAGTTATTTTATTCAATATTAACAGTACGGGTAAACGCGTAGAATTTTTAATGCGAATAAAAGATAGAACTAAGTAGACGTACAAAAAAATCTTTTAACTATTATGACATGTCTACCAGTTAATTTGTAAATTAGACACGAAACTGAAATAGCTCCAACAAACAGACAACATAATTATATAAATTAATAAACAAATCAAATATTGAAATTTTTGAAATTTAATAATAGATAAATTGATGAAAGAAAAGAAAACCAGACAGAAAAGAGAAAGAAAAGGATTAAAGCATTACGTATGTACATATGTAATATCACGCCTGTAATCCCCGAAGGGATAGGTAGAAGAGTGTAATACACTTACACGTTTCTTAAGCTACGTTTACGTCCCATGGAATAGGTGGTGAGCCTATTGCCATACACCGGGCATAGATCCAGACTCCGAGTCACTACTAGAAATTCTAAATTAGAAAAAGTAAAGCATAACATTTAGTTAATAATTATTCAAGGTTACACTTGCTTATTCATAACTCAACAAATATTTCAGCTACACGACAAAACTTGTATGGCAACAAAAAGCTTAAAACGGGTACCGAAAAGGCATACGAATATGTAAGAATGAGAGTTTCAAGAACAGCTTTGAACAATTTGTACGATTTCACCGAGAACCCTAACTCAATTATCAAAACACTTTGAAAGGCGGACTTTTTTCAACAACAATATTTTTTCTGTAAATGTAAATGAATGACTTATTTTTATCATCATAAAAGACCTTTAGACAAATCATGATTTGCAGTAAAAATATTACGCCAACACAATTTATGAAGAGCAAATATTTTATTATTAATTCCCTAGGTAATACGAGGAAGGATCCCGGGGCTAAAACGTAATAATGATGTATTGTTGACATTGAATATACGCAAATTCGAGCAAACCGTCGTTTTATTAAAGAAATTTATTAGAGAACCTAATGAAACGAATGAGAGATTTCGAGAATCCGGCTCGCGATGCTGTCTGGGAATTCCAAATCAGACAAAATCTAGATCTACTTGGTCTACAAGGCTTAGCAGCACGGGTGAATGGGGTGCGATTAGAAATATCTGAATACCTTTCAAATGGGAGACAACTATAATATGGCTTTTTTACATCAAACAAAAGATTTAATATTAAAAATATGTAAGACATAAAACAATAATAATTCAGATATAGTTTCAAAGTACACATGTGCCCAAAAGTGGGAAGCCTCCTTTGCTTTCTTTGCTTTCAGCTGGCTTCGACAAACACAGCGAGCGAACTGATTTGTAAAGTTAGGTAAAGTAAAGTTCCTCTGTACTAAGTAGTCGTAGCGCCTTAGATAAAAGAGTCGAAACTCATCTTTTAGATACACAATTAGATCTATATCCCTGCAATACTTAAAGCCTAAAATTAAAATGACTAAATCGAATCATCACACTAAATATACGAGTTTTAAATTTGAACGCTGGAAAACGAAAAGCTCTAATGATTCGAAACAAGAACAATGATATCTTAGCAGATTCCGAAATTAAGTGCCAAAATAATTTGTGGTCATGAAGTCCAGAAGTGCTCGTTCGGGTATCGAACTCATGACCTCTCAATCAACAGTCGCTCTTGCAACTACTAAACCAACAAAACACTAACTGTGACATGAAATCTAATCAAGATATTATTTTACTTAATTTACATGTTTGACGCCTAAGTTACCGCCGCGGTAAGTAATTAGTTTCTTTCAATGATTATAGGAACAAAGTTAATAATCTACTTTGCGATTCAGTCACGCGAGATTCCTATGGTGTGGAAGTAACAAGTACACTCGTTTATCGACCGCGAATAAAGTATAGAAAGCTCACACTAACAGTTGTAGAAATATAAATATTTTAATAGCTACATGAAAAAGCACTATTCATTATTCATTTTCATAGTTTATTGATACGGGATTTATAAACTGGTTTACGAAATCCCACACAGGATACTGAAATGCATTACTTCTGGAGATTCAAACGGAAACAGAATTTCCCATTTATCCAGCTCGGCGCGACCATATTCAAGCGGGATTACCGATCGTTCTGGAACACGCTCGAATTTTCACAATAAAAGTGGAATGTACGTAGTTGTGAGACTGCAAAATATTTGCAAATTATATCATAATGATATAGCTGTTTTAACGAGTAGTACTTTTTGTGTTTTAGAAAAAACAGATGGATGTATGTATATCTCCTGGTGTTACTTGAATAGTTGCTATATCCTATAGCCTTCTATAGTAAATTTTTCATTGAACTGAGGTTACTATCACTATAATCTATACCAATAACCGATAAATCAGGCTCTAAGAATAATTGGGTATGTCATATATGCGTCTTACATGTACATATTTATCTGTCACACACTCTTCAAATGGTGCTTCAAACTGGGTGTTTCCGCATTTGTACTGTTGGCGAAGGGCTTGTTAAAAGGTATTGATGACATGTTTACCCTCGAAAAAGGATAAGGACAGATTACAAGAGCTGTTTGCCGATCTCCACTAGTTGAAGAAGCACTTGAAGAAGGAGATGATATATTAATTAAGGGCATTTCAGATAACTATTTCAAGGCCGATTTTCTGATCGGAAGCTATACTGTTAAATAGTCTCGTAAGTCTGACTGTTTAATATATGTACATCAAATTTAACTGAACACTTAAATGTACCGCAGAGTCTACCAAAGGAAGGATATGTTATAATTATCAAAGTTCTATTGAGTAATTTTCAAATAAATTTTTCGTTGTTATTAAAATATTCTTGTATTCTCTGAAAGAAATAGCAATAAATATTCAATCTGTATAAAATATATATAAAAGAAGATTTGTACATTGGCACTTGGTATATATTATGTTAGGACGTATCGCTAGAGACACAATAACTTTCAGACAACCTTTCAGTAGAAAAAACTAAAAAGGACTTAAGATTTAAGGGTGTAGTAAATTTTAAAGTAACGGAGTATAATAAATATTCTATATAATGAATAGAAAGTAATGAATATGTAATATTAATTTAAATAATTAAAAGAGGGAAGCAATGTGAAATAGCATGATGTTATTTGCAGTATAGACTAAAGATTTCCTATCACCTCATCTGATATACCATATGAAGAAAGCATAGCTACTTAAAGATAGTGCTTCCGAAAGTAAAGAACAAACAGCGTAGAAAAAGAGTAGGAGGCTCTAACAAATAAATTTTCAAATATAGGACTAATTTATAGGACAAAAGCATAAATATTCTGCCTGAGTTACACAAATAATGATTTTGTACCTGATTTTTATAACAGTATAAATATTAAGCCCGATGAATTATGTGAGGCAAAAATGAACAGGAATTATAAGAATACTAATGGAAACAAAATGATCAGGAGTAAGAAGGAAAAGGTTATATTGGAAAATAGAAAAGGGGGCTTGTGAGTTTATTTGAGACGTTCAGGGTTGCTTTTGTTTTATCAAAACAAACAGCTACAAAAAAGTCACCGTATTAATATATCATTTACTTTGTTAATCGATGTCAGAAATATTCAATCGTATACTCAATATTATAAAAAATATTTTTATAACACTTTATTTTAAATTCAACATAAAGGAAACACGAAAGATGAATAAAGTTAGGAACAACAAAAGCACTCCAATTTTAACATTGTTCTATCTACAAAATTTATAAGCGATTCCGTCACTTCACTTAGCAATACAAAATTATTCATGACCAGTTTCATAAAATCACAAAAACTACTAGAATTTTTTGCCGCGCAGATAGAAGGATGAATTTTCCATTTAACCGGGTCAATGAGACCATATCGATGTGAGATTGTAAAAACGTTCTCTAACGTTCTTGAATTTAAGGAACAATACTGAACACAAGCTCGGGATCTAAAGTTAAAAAACATTTTAACACAAAGTAACTTAAGCATCTCATTATTATGATCGTTACTACTAGGCAAAGTTCGCTCTAAAACTAAAATTCTGAAGAAACTTGACCATTCTGTGTAGTGTAAAAGTTATAGATATTATTTAATTGCTAAAGTAACGGTAGGGATTGGAACAATAATCCAATAACGGTCAGGATGGAAATCTATAGACAAATTTAGTAATCTGAGTCGGACAGATAGATTCGGATACTTGTCCATTGACGCGAAGAGCTGAAGATCGTGGCATGTTATGGGAGCTGCCTGTGTTCAACAGTGAATAAGAGGAGGCTATATGAGACAGGGCCACCGGGAACTGAGGGCCGTTTCTTCTTGTGCCTCATCATCGGGGGGAAATGCCCATGAAATGACATTCGGAGGATC
>DWME01005069.1:0-15410 GCA_018244795.1 Parelbella ahira ahira | reverse complement strand
GAAAAAATTATGACCAAAGAGTTTAATTATTTATTTATTTTACTTTAATTAAAACGGATTAACCAATTACATTAATTAAGGACTACACTATCATTAATCACGCTCGCAGAACCTCAGACATGCCGACAAAATAACCGTCCAAAGAAAGTTGTACATAACCATTTACCTAACTAAAGTTGTTCAAGTATTTTATCCAAGAGTTATTTTATCCTATAGACTATTCATAGATTGCATGATGGTGCAAAACAGCAAAAACTTACTGCTGCCGCCCTCTCAGCGCTCTCCACGTGCACCCTGTACAACTCCACAAGGCTTATGTCCTCCGGATCCACGGCCTCCGCGCCACGACGCGGCACCAGTTCCAAGCCCAGCTTCCTATAACGAAAATATATTTAATTAATTATAAATATCCAGTTATAATTGAACCCAGTGTTACTCATTATAAGTATAAATGATTTTTTTACTACTGACGATGCTAGATTTAAATCTACTTCCAAAAGATTTGATAAATAAGGCAATTGAAATTTTGCTTTTTTTTCTGTACAAGAAGTGAACGGATATGTCTCCAAAGTTGACATGTAAAAATTTACTGTTATTAAAAAAATTGAGAAATGTATGAAAGCGTCGCGGATTACTCTAGGTCCTTGCCGTGAACTCTGCTGGTAAGAAATAAGCAAAAGTGGAGAAAAAATAAAGGAAAAAAAAAACGGTAAAAGAAAAGCATTTTAACGAACCCAAAGAAAGGTTTAACCTTAACAAAATTCCATGTAAAAAACGGTACATGAGAACGAACGAGCAAACCGTGCGAATATTGTGATTCACTTAAATATATATTCATTCTAAGAATTAATGTACACAATAGCTTAGCACCGGATATCATTTGAATTTCGAAGCACCAAAGGCTAAGGTATATACGAAAATGGCTACATAAAAAAAATCGGCAGTTAAAGTGCCGAGAACGAAACCTAAAGCCACATACATATATATTATTATATTTAAATTACGCAAATCTCTCTGCCGATCCTCACGTCGAGTATCGCAACGCTAAAGATAGCTGAATGTAATAATAACACATTTGGAGAAACAATATTCTAAATTTCAAATTGTATATAAAAGGATAAAAAACGGTCACGTTTGCGCCATTGTGTAAGGAGCTTTCAATCCGCTCACGTAGCTTGTATGTTTGCATGCCGAGAATACAATAATTGTATGTTCGAAGAGCGATTCTAATCCAAAACCACAGTCACAGTCAGCCACATTCGTTCAGTGAAACGGAAAACATGTAAGGAAACGCGTATCACTGATCAATCTAATTAATAATGATTACTTCGTTAATATCAGAGCTTTCCCATAAAGTGTTTCGATCACAAGGCTTGAAAACGTTGATATTATAATTAGCACAAGCCAATATCTAAATCTAACAACCAATATCTTTTAAAATCTAAATACATCGATTTCAACAACGCAAAATCTAACAAAAAAGATAAAAACAAGATAATATTGCAAGCTTCAACATCCCAAAAGTATTAAGTGGAAGACAGAGTTATTATCATAAATCTAACGACAAGACAGCGGTAACCGACGAGACGGGTCCACCGGTGTATCACTAATTTGACTAGTTTCTTATTCAAACAAAGTTCCGAGACCTTCACCGTGGCAACTTAACATTCACAAGAACACATTATACGCACTCAATTACATTTATCAAGCTATTGTTAACCGAGAGAATTTCATGTAGGAATATTTACCTTTATTTTTGCCGGCTTATACTGAATCTGAAGATTTATGTAAATACTGTATATTAAGGAGATTGTAGATATTTTTTTGCAGGTGCTATTTTTCTTTGTATTTATACATAGCTTTCTGTTATACAATCTGTAGTATTATATGAATTATCTAAATAATAATGTACTTATAAATATAAATCTACATTATACCAACAGTAATGATAAAGGTTAGTATGGCGAATGCTTATTTATTGGATCTGTCTATGTACTTGTTGAATTTAGATATATTTGTCTAGATTGTAGACTCGTTATGTTCTAACACGCACATTTTAGGTTCGACATCAATGAGCGTAATAAACATTGCTATATTTCATTTCCCATTGATAGAGAAATGGGCACGATGAAGTCTTCCCATAAGACTGGGTACAACAGTTTTGTTCTGTGTGCAACGGAAAGGTCGCCAAACCAGTTATTCAAGCGACAATGGACCGCGTCTGGCACTGATTGCTGCACGCCGCCAGCCGATACTTCATGGCGAAACGGTCATCGGGTTTTTCGTAATGTATCCATTAATCAACTTATGCACATGTGGATATTTATAAAACTGACATAAGCCACCAATTTTGGTTGAAAAACAATGATAAAATGTCAGCGCCGATTACATCAGAGACCAAAGCAGTTTCCATTCTATTGGTTTCTACGTACTGATTTATTAAATGTCTTTAGTGGGGCGCATCGTAACGTGGTAACATTACAATTGCATTCATAATGGAAAAGTTAATTTAAGTAGTCATGCAACTTAAAGGTCAGTAAACCAGTTATAAAATATCTGTTAACTGACGCCCGACACTGCAGGCGACGCGTTCCCAACCGAATGTGTGACAAGAAGTTTTTTTGGAGACGTTGAAAAAACACGGGTTTGGATACTGTGATATGATCTTCAATATAGAGCACAATAATTGTTTATCTTTAGTTTCTCATTTTCATTAACCAATGTACATACATATGTGTTCTATAAGAATAAGAAATGATTTAAACCAATTACTTTAAAATAAATGACGGTTTTCTCATAACATAAATAACAGTTTTATCTAGTTTCTTAGGTTGAGAAGTTTTGTTGAAAATTAAGGGTTTTTTTGTAGTCTTGAAAATAAATACGTGATTGACGCGACGATGCTGTGTTTAGGGCATGTTGATTTACGGTTTTATATTTCTAAGTATTCAATTACTTCAGTAGAAATATGTGTACCCTATTTAGATTTAATGGATCAGAAATTATAGACGCAGTATTTAGGAGGCTTTATTTTTTAGGCAGTTGTATTTTTGAGTTTTTAAAAATGTACTACACTGTGCACATACATATACAGCATGGCACGTTTGTTTCGGGGTGAAGAATATATTCCATATTTATTTGTGAAACTTCCATGGTTTGCAGGCGATGGAGATTTCGCCGCGACGTCGCCGCAATCAGCGGGAGCTAATGAAAAAGGACCTCGTATATGTCCGAAACTAGACGGCCCATCCCGAAAGACATGTGTGTTAAACCGGTACATAAATCATTATTTATATGTATAAATTTACATACATACATATGTCGTAGAAACATATTCAATGAATCGTAGACATTGAGCCAACATACCTATTATATTTATAAATATGAATGAATACAAAATAAACTAAGAAATACAAAAGTCACAAAGAATTTGAATCAACCAGAAAACCAATACAATATATTATCATAGATTTGTAATAATGCAAATATATGTGGTAATATTATATTATGCTTGAAATATTACCGAAATAATGTAGACGTCTAGATAGCGCCCGCAGCGACACCGCCGACCGGTCAATCAAGTTTTGCAGCATTCGGCGCATCGAACTTTGATACCTTACCATTTTACGATTTACATACACGACTATCTGTTAATATGCTAATAATCTAGATACATTAACTAGTGATCAGTATCATTATCCAAAAATAAAATACAATACAATATTACAAACAATACAGTACAATTATTATTCTTTATTGCACACCAGTCAGTCAAGCTAAGACAATACAAATTTGAAGAGAGCCAAAAACATACAGTTGTAACATGTTATTCTCATAAATTTAATTTATTAAACTGGCACGAGCCACCTGACTTTAAGTTGTCACTGTCGCTTATAAACACGTACAAGATCAGGGGAGTTGAGACTACGCTTCCGGCATTCAAATATTATAGATTATGTGTTTTTACGCTTTAATAAATACTCCTGTAAGTTGATAGTTCTAATTAAACAGATTTACACTAACCTATCCTACCGTTCTCATGCTGAAGTAACTGTTCTAGTAATATTAAGAATGCATTAATAAGATTATTAAAGACAACAGGATTGAAGTTATAGCCTACAGAAAGCACTCACCGAGTAGATTGCAAGTTGTTCCGTTTCAATGTCATTAACATATACCTACATATGTACGAACATACTTGGCGGTGTTTGAATTGATCTTGAATTTAGTTGAGTTGATCAGTTCATAGTTAAAATTTAAAAAGTACATACAAACGTGTATAATGACATACATTTTAATGTAAATATTAAAAAAAATGTGTTTGGTGTTTTTTCTTTTACATTTTTTCTTTTTCACATTTACTGCAAGGCTAATTCACAGTAAGAACAATTAAAATATATCATATATATAGGCGTTTCGTCCACATATATTACCTAATTATAACCATTAGAGTCAAGAATTTGTTAAGAAAAATCCCTGTGTGTATTGCTGTTTTTTATAATACAGTTTTTTTAACACACAATTTGGTCCATAACTTAATTACGTCAATTAACTAATTAGGGGTCGGTTGGAAGAAATTCTTTTGGGAATAATCAGAGCCGTGTACAACATTTTTTCGTGTAACCCTTTTCATGTTTATACTCTTCGTGCATAAATAATATGTATAAAATATAAAATTTCGCTGACAATAGTGGGATAGTGCGCGTGAAACGTATCGTATACAGACATCAGGATAGCATTTCAATTGATCATTAATCACTAGCTGGCAAAAAGGTGACAAAGCTAACCTAGCAAACTGCCGAGAGCATTCACTTGAGTCATAAAATATTAGTCACAGAAGAGAATGTTAGGAGAGATTATTTTATATTGCCGCGTGTAATGCAAATTGCACGAAGTTAATATGACAGGAGCATGGCAGTGATACAGTTGCAGATTGCGACCGTAAAGATAAGAAAGAGACTTTGAGCGCGGTCAGCTCTTGAATAGATGACCGCTTGTGGCAAATTTTTACGAGCTTTTCCGTGTTTAGGCAGACACGTTCCGTAAAGATTAAATTTGTTGCCAATATACCAAGCGTTCTGACACAGGATCAAAAGTCTAGTTGGTCGTAATTAATAACTATGCTGCAATGTACAAATTACATTAGATCTGTTAGTGCCTTCCTCTTTTGATGTTCTGATTTAAGTTTCAAAGAGTAAATATAAAAATATATTGATGCGATGACGAAAAAGCAATTTTCATTAAAAATGAACTATCACTAAAGCGTCATATAAAAATGGAAATTTAGGTACAATTTATGAACAGGTAACTGGTAAGTCGTTTTTCATGCATCAGCCTAGGGAACGGTCAATTTTAAATTTGTTGAACATTGAAATTTTAGCATCTAGTATCTAGGGATATATTTTACACGTGGAATATAGCTGGAAACGTCTTATCCCAAATCATTAAAGCTAAGTAGTGTCGTGCCATTTTCTTTTTATTTTTCGAACCCCAGGGACCGGGGCAACAGGTAGAATGGTCTGCGTGCCTAGCCAATGACAGAGTCGATGCGGCCAGCTGAGCTGACCTCAGCTTGAGGCGTTTGGGCACTTGTCACACCGTTTGAGATGTTACAAGCGATCAAACAACTCCATACTTAAGCACAAGATTTTGTCGAACACTTTATTTAATATGAAACGTCTTTAAACAACGTTATAAATGTTAAATTATAAATTTATGCGATTTCTTGCACGGCAATATTGCAAGTAGATAAAATAAACAAAAACATTTATAAAATGTAAATCCGTAATTGGTTGCATGACCAATGTAAGTTGACTAATGTATATACATTTCAAGAGCTGTGGACTTGATTAAATAAATAAAATATTTGATAGAATATTGTTACGAAAGTCATGACGTTAATTGTTAAAATGAAACGAATGGAGGTCAATACCTTTGTTATTATTATTCTTATTCTAAATTAATTAATTTTTATTATTATTATAAACCAATATTATTATAAACCATTATAAACCAATTAATTATTATTATTCCAAAATATTGTAATATAAATGTTGTGTATACACGAGGCCGGCTTCGATTAAGACGTTAGGTCCAACACGATTCAGTCCAGATCGAATGACACCAGTTTCGACATTACGCGCTCGCTCGATGCGTTGAAAGTGAGACGATTACTTTAAAACATTCTTGCGGCCGATAAGTTATTATTAATTGTGAAGACCGTAGCGGCATCTTAATGCCTTTGAAATAAATATAAGGTTATTGATAAAGTTATTCGAAATATTCGCAAGCTTTAGTTATAAGACGTATCGAGGATGAATGCAGCGTTGAAGTCTTATGCTATGAGTGCTTTCTTATCGACTCGTGTAACCGCATTGAGTTATAAAGAGGCCAGACATGTGCAATAATTAATAAGGCAAAGGTTATTAGAAACTGTTATGAGAGAATGTACTAAGTTTCAATGCTTAAAAATATGCTAAATTATATATTTTATGCATTTGTTGATGTGCTAATTTAGGTTCTTGTGATATTTATCGAATTAACTTTTAAACATAACAATCTTTAATGTATAAAAGGAGCCAAGTAAAGTATTTTACTCTAAGGTCTTCTAGGTAAGGAACTACCTAAGTGAAGCATTTTATACTAGGGTTTACTAAGTTTATTATTATTTAAACATACGCAAACACATTTTTTTTATTATATCCAATATTTTAGTTTAATTTTTGAGAATCTAAAACGCGACACAATAAAAAATTAAGCATAAGGGCACAGTATTCAAATATCGACATAATAAACGCAGTGTTAATTATACGCCGCAAGCAATTTTCACCCGTTAAAACCAGTAATCATAACAGCTCCTACAAAAAATTGGCGTACAAAACTTAAAAACGGCCACGGAGAAAACGCAAGTTAGGACGGACCGAACTTGTTCCACGATGGATTCTATCCGACTACTGTGCATTTACTCGGGTTGTGTCGGAGGGAGAGGGACTATGCAAACGTACACGGTTACGGCAGGAGCGAGCGAGACAAGTATAATTGCGCACACGCCGCCAGAGTTCGGTAGTGATACACGCGCAACGCGCAGGAGGCCGAGCGAGTGCGCTTTCCAGTTCGTGTTCCCGACTCATGAGCAGCTGGTGTGCGGTGCGCCGGCCGCTTTTGCCACTCGTTTTACTCCAATAATTTGACTACACTTTCCGACGTATCCCGAATAATAACTATGACGTAAAATCAACGTGGAGACGGCGACACGACCGACGTGAGGCTGTGTTTTGTTGTGTTGTGAACGAAGAGACGAATCGTGCGGGTTCTTTTTAATAAATCACTGGCGCTGTAGAAAAGTTAATAACTTATACATTTGAAAAGGTAAGTTATGCCACAAAAGCTTAGGTGGTATTGGGACGCGCTAAGCGCCTATCGACGACGCGAGGAATGCAGTTTGACGGCATACATATGGGCATGTGCAGGAACAAAAGCCTTGTGCACAGTCATCACGGGCTCGTTTTTTTCGTTTTGCCCGCTTTCTCGCTAGGGCGGTTGTTTAAAGTATATAATATGTGAACGAAGGCGACATATAGTGAGCACGTTATGAATTAAACAAGTTACGAGGTGTTAGAAGATTTACACCAGGTAGCGCGGTCCAGATCTCATTTACCTGCGTCGGGGTTATACAGTAAAGGGACGCTGCATCTCCTCCCCTTTAACGGGAATTTTTATTTGAATAGATTGGACGGTCGCTCACGTGAATTATTATTCGAAACTGAGATATTTCAAATTTAACGACTTGTCACATTAAATTTGGCAGCGCGTCTAATGCATAGTAATCTGTTTAGTTAATTAGCTGTAATATTCGGAGAAACTTAATTTTAATTACACTGTAGCGTTAACGATTGTTGAGGACATAATAATTATTATCAAATTGCGAATGATGCAATATTTCTAGTATGGTCATCAAATATTTTCGTGAAGTTAGCATTTAACGAAACTATACACTGTGTAATTTTGATGAAACCCGGAAACATTCTGAGAACAACAGAAAAACCTCAGCGTCTTGCGAAATAGTAAATTCTCTTTTGTGAAATATTGATAAATATCGACAATATTTATATCGATATATCAATATTCAAAAGTAGTAACAGTTCGTAATTCACACATTACTAGTAAATCACGAGGCAACATTACTGCTAACAACATTTAACAACATTTACAGCGAATATACGAGGTACTCATAATTTCAACACCAATTTCATCTGAAAAATTTCATATAATCGCAGTGTTATAATATTACGAACCGTTTCTAAACACGAATTCCTAACAGGGCCGGTATTTGAATAACAAATGGAATACATGAGACGCGACTAGGAAATAATGGGGTTCCCAGCGCGTACGTACGGCTACCTCGTGTGTTGGACGAAAGGGGCATATCTTAACAGGTCACATGCATAACATTGATTCCAGATTCCCGTCACGCGGTGCGCGCACCACCTGCATTGACGAGCGTCCTAAGCGTTCCACGATAACTACTATCTCACAGACGTAATAATAGAAGTAGTTCAGCTAATGACCAGAATAAGACTACCATTACCTGTGTCGTTATTTGGTTTTAATGTATGTATAGGAATATTAATAGTTTGGTTTAAACTAGACACAATTGTTTATATTTCGTCGAGCAAAACTAATATATCGATCGATCGAGTATGCACTATGTTTCGCTGTAAATAGCGTGTTTATGTCTGTGTCTGAAGTCAAGTATTTTTAATATTACATTTCAAAATAACAGGAAACGAATTTTATCGCTATATGGTGTCCTCAGTACCCAATTTAAAACTAAAACAGTCTTATCAAATATAGGTACTTTGCAGGCAAATAAATAAGGAAAAAATTAATTAACAAGTCGGTATAGTCTTTAAAAACAGACGTTCGGGCCTTTTTATTAAAATTGTGGTTAGGGTTAAAAGAAAAACCAAAACAAAAACGGGGCCTTGTTAAATGTAAAATATTTGAATCATAATCATTCCTAAGTTAGATGGATCCAATAAAAATTTTATGGAAATTGATTAAAAAATATTTAATTAAAAACATTGTAAAATCGAATAGACATTAATTAGATACTTGTAATGAAGTAAATGATTTATGTCTGTAAAATTAAACTCTCATTAAGGCAACCATAATCGATGCTCTGTTCGTACAAATTATTCTTTATATTGAAATGGATCAAATGCACACATGTATTACGCTTTAGCGGTAACAGTTTCAAGGAGGACAATGGCAATGCAAATGAGGTCTTACACTAGTTCGAAAGTTGATAAAAGCCTGCTCATATCGTATGCGAGGCACGCGTTATCAATTAAACCGTACAAGTTTTACAATGCGCCACTTGTTTACGAATCTTTTCAGCACATCTGTAGCTCTGCCCTTAAATTGATAACAGCAGCATACTGACGACACATGTATGAGATGAATTGCGTCATACCAAAGAGTAACAGACGGAAGGTTTTTGAAGACTACGTTTTTTAATATTGCATATTAGAGAGACTCGTACATCCATCGTATTTTATAATAACCGCATAAAATTTTCACTGACCTAAAATTCTCATATGACAAATACAATAACTACATTATACGGAAACATAGCAAGATACAGTGTAATGTCACTACGATTATCTCAGGAGAGTAATAATAATAATATATATATATAGAATAAAGTATGTTTACATGAGCGTCAACAATATGTATGAAATCCAAGCCCGCACGGCCGGCGCGACCGCAAGTCGAGTATATCCGTATCGCTGGATGCTCTATCGATGACGAAAAACACCCGATAACCATTGACGGGCCTACGGATGCGATTACCAATGACAATCATACTATCCATAACAGAGATGCACAAATAAATAGTGTGATACATGAACATTAGCTGGCCCGGCGAACTTCATATCGTCTGAGAATTGATAAAAGCTGTGTTAACTTTATTTTAAAATGAATGAGAACATGAATGCTTAACATGAATTAAATTCAATACAACTTTAACAATCGACACCAAAACTATTCCATTTAAGTTGAACCAAATTTCAGATAGCACCAAAATTTGATCAAAATCAGGTTCAGTAGTTTTAAAGTTTGTCCCGAACACACATCGTAACACAAGATTTTTGTACAAAAACATTCATAATTAGATGTACAACAATTCCACATAAGTTCAACGACGTGAACTGTGTAGATGAGACAGTCGATTTCAATGAAGTGTGCACGTTAAGACGTCACCGCACGTCGACCAACGGTGGGCCGCGGAATCGCGGGCGTGATTCGTTGCGCACGTGAACGTCTAAAAACGACAAAACAACCATTCACTCGACGCAGCGTTCAGATTTCTACGTTGCCTAATAAATATCGATCGAGGTGTTACGTAGTGGGGCCGTTCATCGTGAACGTTCGTTACATTCGTCTGTATTGACTGAGTTGCTGTTACTATCTTACTTTACCTAATAGTTGAGTAATGTAACAATTTAGCATTACGCTTGTATCTCCGAGACTGGATAGGCAGGGAGGAAATGTAATCAATTACTTTGGTATTAGAGAATTGCTTTATTATTAATGTTGATAACGTTTTGATATATCAGTCGAGTTGACAATCGTTCGGGAGTCCTTCGCTATCAAAGGGTTGTCCGTACAAGTTTATATTGGCGCCATTATTTATGTTCTCATGTGGTAATTAACGTTCATTTAGAGATCATTCGACGCGTGCCTCCCGACATGACTCCAGCAGCAGTCGGTAATCACACCACGCCTATGTCGTTATCTGAACATTGCTACCAATCGAGTTACTCGTTTCTTTAATTTACAAAATGTACAAACAACGTTATCGATTCAGTTGATGACGTTCTTTAATCGTTTGAACGGCTACAAGGAAATTTCCAATTCAAAGGTAATTTAAGATGTTATATATGTACATAGTACTTTAAAAGATGATGATTGACGTCGTACAGGAACACCGCTAACGAAGTCACAAAGGATTCTCGTATGTTTCTTACGCGAGAGAGCGTGTGCGTTTCTTATAAACGATGAAATATTGTACAATTGTCACACTCGCAAATCCACCACTAATAAACATGTTTTATACGGTATCTGCCATCGTACTTGTTCAGAAAACAGATAAAATAGCTGCTCATTTGTTTTGCAATGTCGTAGTGCTCAATTAAACAATTGTCGACAATAAATTTTACAAAACTGCCAGAAAATCAAAGATTCCCCAGATTGTGCAACAGTTATATGTATAACTAACTAAATAAGAAAAGTTCGCAACGATTAAACCGGACGTTCCAAACCACATCGGACAAGCTCGAGACCACAACAAACTGACGGCGCAAACAAAAATTGTCGCATAGCGAAGTTTACCGGTAAACTGGTTTCCGCGTAAAATTCGCGTTGCCACGCGATGCATCAGCCAGGCCCGAGGGAGGTACGGCCGGGGGGTCCGCGGCGCGCGGGGGGCGGGGGAGGGGGAGGTTGGAAACACAGGAGGCGGACGAGCCGCGGCCGGTCGACGACCCGCCGCGCGCCCTGCGCCGGCGCACCATTCGCCTTCGCCGCGGTTGGAGCCGATCTTAACACGATTACGAGATTGTTAGCGAACTTTATGAAAATTCACATCCGTTATTACCCTACTTAATACACGATGTTCTCAATGAATACTTCAACTTTATAATATTTCAATATCATTGTTACATTAGAAATCTTTTGAATTGTTTCAGCAAATGATGTTTTAAAACCAAATACGGAATATTTATACCTGTAATCCATAGAAGCTTTCAAGTTTTAAAAAGTAATTGGGATATTTATTGAATGACACGTTTATTAAATGACCAATCTAATAGAAGCGCAATAAGTAGGTACATTCCAAAGATCTATTATTTTCCACTAACAAACAAACGACCTAAATACATTATCTCGTGGACAGACGACACCGAGTCTGAACGGGATCAAGAAGACGTCAAGGTTGTATCCATTTATGACGAATTACCTCCTCTTAGGATTGAATTCATTCATAGCTTCATTCTCTAACGCTACGAACTTCGTCGTTCTAAAACGAAACTATTTAAAAGGAAAAAGACTAGCAACTAGTCTCAATATAAGAAGACGAAGCGTTGATCCTTTATATAAACACGAACTGGTCAAACCGTGAAAAAAATATTAGTTTATAAAAAGCGACGGACCCGAGTGTCTAACGCGGGGCGTGGGCGAGAGGTAGCCGCGTCTTTAAATTATGTGTGAGGTCATTGATTGAGAAGACATAGCTCTGGTACTTTATGTATCTATTATAAGAAGTTTGAATACACACGTAACGGTTCACAGTCGCCTATAAATATTTCCAATACCGAATCGGTAAACTTCCTTGCACGGCGCGTCTTTGGATATCAATAAAATTGTAGCGAATGTAAACATTGCTATCATAACAAATATGGAGTTGGGACAGCTGTAACACATACAGATAGAGACAGAATTGAACGCATTAAAGTTACCGTTTACGTTCTAATTTGGTATGGGAAGCGCATGGCACTTGTCACGATGCGCCTTTAGACGGACGCGATTTATTTATAGTGGCCCCTTACTATTGTGTTGGTATCAACTGTTTGAATTTATAGAAGTTTTAAAATAAAACGGCGGGAATAGGAATTCCCATAAACGCGTTCGATTGAGTTCAGTTTTGTTTTATTTTTTGTTTCAGACGTAACAAGGCGAAGATAATTCAAGATGGCGGTGTTTGGTTTGGCCTCCGCTGTCGCGGGCTTTGTGAAAGTCCGCTACCTTATTGACAAGGCTATCATCGACAACATGGTATTCCGAATGCACTATCGAATCACATCGGCGATTATGTTCCTGTGCTGCATCCTCGTCACCGCCAATAACCTCATTGGTGAGTAAAACGCAACTTTCGAACATCGCTTAAATAGTATCCTACACTAACAATACATATTTTACATACATTTGACTCTAACATTTCTTCTAGTCAACTTGAATATCGTATAAACACATTACGACGGAATTCTATTACCGTCACTAATATTAAAAAAAGAAATTACCACGTGAAAGTACGCACACAACTGAATTATTTAAATGCACACAGCAAACTGTATAAGAAGCGAAAGTTAGTAACTTAATTACGCACGTACTAATTGAAACAGATCGGTATTTCACATTACGATCAAACTCTATTGACCCATAAACCTCAGACCGAATGACCCAAACACACGTGGAAGTAACTGTACGTCTCGCGTTTTCGTGAACCGACGTAAAGTTACGTGAGTCACTTTCAGTTCATTGTTCAGGGGCATCGGTACACAATCTGTACGAAACGGTTACCCAAATTGAGACGTCATGATCGAATTGGTTGTTCACACAAAACACTCGAGAGGCGCGAACGAACGTGTACGAGACGTGATAAGATTGAAATCGCTGAAGCGAATCCGGCCAGTGAACCTATTGCACCTATTACGACAGATTTTGATCTGTCTCGAACTACGAGAGCTGAATTTAGATCTGTCGCGAAGGACATTAAAGGAAATTAAATATACATTATCAATCGATCGCTAGCGTCTACGGTCGCGCATTCTTCCACACGTATCTACCTATTACATAACTCGAGACTGTAAAAACGTCATATTACATGTACGTATTTACGTTATTAGTATTATTACAAACGCACTTGATTCTATACTATGAAGAATATACACATCTCAATAAGTAAATCCTAACTGCAGTACGATATTTTTAATGATTATGGAAAACATAAAATCAATGGAAGACTTTAATAGGATAATAGGCAACGTGAAATATAAATAACTTGATTATAATAGCTAATATTTTCTTTCTTTAACGATGACACTTTACATGTATAATTTATTAATCAGCAACAATAAAATGGTTCCTAAAACACTTGCAGGATGTCTTTTTGTAAAGCGTTGTGATACAGTGTGCTCTTTGCTAAAGCGTTATGATACAGGATGTGCCGGTACCGTTGCAATGTGTGACAGGTAAAATAAATTTAATATACTGTAATTAAAATCTTGATTCGACTTTAGACTTTTCAACAGTACGAGCTGGTTGTACAGTTGTAAACAAATTCCTACATCGTAAATTTTTTATGCATATCAATTATTAATTTTGTTTTATATACAAATTGTTATATACGATTTAAGTATATTAAGTAAAATTTGTGATGCCGCATACGCTGTGACATACGAGTGCAAAGGGTTAATTAAATTACGCAGAACATCTCACATTTGATAACGTTGTTACTAAAGTTATTTTCACTAAACCCAGTCTAAACTAGGCACTAAAGACAATTTACTACATTTACTGTTTAATCTAATATCAATAAGCAGTCATTAATGACCTAGTTCTGAGTTTCATATCAACAATTATGGCTACTCAACTACTCACATCCCGCGCAGGTGCGCGACACACATCTTGCCTTAAGTTACACGGTTGTTGATTAAGGTCCGCTTTAATATCGACGTGTTGTGTACATCTGTTTACAATTGTGATTATAACGCGGACAATGCAATACTTCTTTGTATTTGTTGCAGCGTGACAAAAATGCTAGGTGTAAGAAAATAATTGAGCCTGTCACATTGTCATTAAGTTTCATCATATTTTTTAATCAACTGCAATTTCAAATCGGACAAAGTATCATGGCACGGCACGGCATATAGCACGGCCTCGGACAGTAGAAATTTATGAAAACAATTACGTAATTCTGATTATTAAGCTGGCAAAATATTATATTATCTGAAAGTAATATACTAGTTTTAACAAAAATATAAAAAGGCTGTAGGATTTTTCACGTTCCAAGAATATAAGCGATGTGTAGGTACATCTCGAAATACTCAACATTTTTTTTAAACTCAAGGTTAAACCCGGGAATCTTAAGATCGAGCAATACACGAGTTACGAGCAAAAAAATTAATGGTTTATAAGAAATCTAATTACGCGGTAGTTCTTTTAATTATAAAAATTGAAATAAATTTCTTTTCGAGAACGGAACAATTCTCGGTAAAAGAAAATTTGCAAAGCAGTGGGAAGATAATTTTAATTTTTTATACATAGTTTTCAAACTCGTGCTTAGAAGCACCGAGTTTAAAAGCTCTTAGGAAAATAGTGTGAAGAAATAAAAAAACTGAATCACTAAAGCACCGAACCAAGCAGAGGATCTTAACTTTTAAAATTCTGTTCTCGAAGTAGCTGCTGGTAGTCTATGCACAAGGGACAATTTAAAAAAAAAATCAAGTATCCTGCTAACATGCAGCTGATCTCATCTTAACGAAGAGTCGAGTCAAGTGGCACTACGTACACACTTGAAACACGTATATCTGCCGCACAATGTTTATGATCGCGTTATCGCGCGCCCC
>DWME01005068.1:0-15410 GCA_018244795.1 Parelbella ahira ahira | reverse complement strand
GGAATACCTATCCACAAAAATATAGAGTAACTTATTCTACATTCCTCAATTACATAAATTATATGTAAACAGCATGCGTTATAAATAAAATTTTTATTTTTGCCTCAGTTTCAGATGTAAACAGCATCCGTTATAAACAATTTTTTTTTTACCGCAAATGGTCTTAGAAATTTTTTAAGTTCAGACCTGAAAGCGCGTGAAGCTTGTTGCTGTCCAATGCAATGGGAACTTTACAATATTTTACATAAGCGTGTTATTTTTAACGTAATGGTTGTGTACTGATTCTCTAATTTTTTTTTCTATTTCATGTTGTTAAAAATGTTCTTATCGGTCGAAATCTATGTACAACAATAAATTGTTTGATTAGGTAATAAAAATTATAATCTGTGATTCTAATAAAATAACTGCTAGCGAAATCTTTACACAAACATCGACGTACCTTTTTCTGGATCTACATCGGGTACCTCGTTATCACTAGCCGATGCCGTTTTCGCTAAAAATATGTACAACCACCAAAATCTCACCATTTTCACAAGGATATACCGACATGTAACTAAACTGTCCGCACAAGAAATTAAGCTTTTCTGTGTAGTTAAAAAAGCAAGCGTCAAAACATTGGCGCCAAATTGCTCCAAGACAATGGCTGCCTCTCACTGCGGAGCCGGAACGAGAAATAAAATGTGGAAGTCAAGAGACAATAAGAAGTGCAGTCAATAGAAAAGAATCCCCGCTCAAGTCAAATTCTAGACGTTTGCGGATCGCAACAGGGTGGCTTTAGTTAGTAAGCTTCACTTGGACAAAAGATACAGTCACTAGAGCGAAAACGAGGGTACCTACAAAGAATTTGTCACGACTTAATTTGGTTATCTTATTTGTTATTCATATGCCATGTATTTATGAGTAACTTTGGTTTCGCCTTTTTATTATAATTCATACCTTAACAATAAAAAAAAATCAATTTTATGAAGTAAGTCTTGGCACACATTTTCTGTATGTCAGAAACATTTTGTTATGATACAATTCTGTAAGTAATCGGTATTTATCTGTATTTTTATCTCCATCTATATATATTTACGTTTATATCCTTAATACATAATTTTCACTGATATATCTTATTCTGTTTATAGAACTTTTACGTATGAGTATTTATAAAAAAAGAGTGGGTGAATTCATACGAATTGATTTATAATGTTTGGTGATAACTGATAATCAATATCAAAATGACTATGAAATTATTCCTATGAGCACCATTGATAATGCAATGGATAACTACAAGTAAGACTAGTCCTGTAATAGTTGCCAGAAAGCTTGTGCGCATTCGAACACCTGAACACAGTAGTAAATGTGTATGTAGAGAATGGATGTGTGTAAAAGATACATCTTTTCATGTGCTTGCTTAAACATGACCGATCTGTGTTCTCGTAGCATCTAACCAAGGTCTGATACGCGCTAAATACAACTAGCTCTTCTTCTGTCGTGTCCTAATACACTTTGTAATAAAATACACATCATTTCACCATATTTTTATCTGCAGAATGACATCGCATCGTCTCGCCACATCGTAAGTAGGCTGCGACGTAATTACGAAAGGAAATTGGGTTTAGGCGTGAAAAATTGTGTATAGAGTTCACTGATCTCACTATCTATGGCTTTATGGGCTAAAGGCTTTTACCTTATCTGAAGCATGAGTGGAAAGCTAAACAACGTTATCGTTCAAGATAAGGCATCTCGAATGTACATATGCCACTAAGCGTTGTTCTCACTAAGCTTTCTACTGCTATAATAATTACGAAAATAATAGACAAAGAGGAAGGCAGGTAGCAATGAAAGTACTTGACTATGGAGAGTGTAGTATTTTATAATTAGACCATTATATTTCTTTGAATTAAAGGCATTCTTAGATCTGACGCGTTGGCATATTTCATACGATGCATGATACAATGTTAAGCACCGCTGTATGCGGTTAGTCTTGTAGGGGTATCTGTTAGTGGCTTTCCATGAATGTACTCGTGCTATAGACAGTAGGCAGTCTGTAGTTGTTGGAGTTCAGCCGCTAGCCCATATCTACGCCATATCCCATTAGAACCGTGTGATGAAGCACGCTTAAAATTTCCGTCATTGCACACATGAGAAGATTTACACTATTTTTTTAAATATAGGCACATTCTGCATTTACAGCGTGTTATTAAAGAATAATTAGAGTTCGCCGTAGACTATCGACGTTCGAAACAGATTGATAAATGTAGTTTAGGGCATCTTTTAAGATATATATACATACCTTGATACATACGTTTATCGTTATTATAGAATGATTTGACCCTTATTCAGCACCAAAGGTACATTACGAAATTACATTGCGTTTGGAAGAATAGTAAAAGGTTTAATTGCGTTTATTATTGACCAATAGGTTTTTTATTATAATTTGAATAACAATGTTCTGAGGTTACGGGTCAAAGGTTAGTTTAACTTACCATTGTTAATTTTTCAACAATAAATAAAGATTTAAACATTTATGTACGAAACCCCGGTTATAGTCCATTGTTTTAGCTGTTATGAAATTTCCGTGGAAACCCGAAATTTATGCAAGCATGGCAGCTAATTTAGAAAAAAAATCAACGCAGTTGCAAAACGATTTAGATAAACGGTTACGTAACAGCTTTGTTGTTATATAGGAATAAGAATTTAGGACAATAACGACATTACACTATTCAAATAGTTGTTGCATATAAGTGAAGCAATGATTTATTTTGATAAAGAATACAAAAATACAGTGTCCAGTGTGAGCACTGTAGAGAAAGAAAATGAATGGCCGTTAATAAATTGGCGGCATTTGTTATAATTATGAAAGGAGAAATACTAAATCTATATACTAATTGTGAGATAGCTGCTTAGAGTCTAAAATTTAGACACATTTTATCAGATGTACCTGCTAAAAACTTTAGCCAAAAGTTTTATTTACTAAAAATAGTAATATTAGTGGAGTGGTGTGGTGTGTGTTATGTATGTATGCCTTATGTTATCAGATATACTAAAAACTCTAGCCAAAAGTTTTATTTACTAAAAACAGTGCTATAAATGGAATGGTGTGGTTTATCCGAGTTCAATAGGTTCTGCCGTGTTATAACTAGTAAACTCAGAGCTAAGCCTTACCCATTGTGTCAAGGAACCCATGTTAAATACTAAAAGCCAAGGCCAACTGTTTAACTAGATTATATCAAGCTGTGATTCATTTTCATTGTTCGTTATGGAGGTAGCAAATAGGTCTGCAGGCCACCTAATGCTACAAGATCTCGATAGCTTATAGCTTTCAGTATCATTGAAGAGGGAAGACTGACAAAGATATTTTAGATAAGTTACCAATTTCATAGTCTAATTTGGAACCCTACAGGTTTTAAAATGTCTGGCCACCACAATAGACACAAACGTTAGATTATAGACACAATATGAAATATGAAGCAGATATATATCAATGTTATTTTAAATAAAAACGATGTCACCGTAGTCGTTGTGCAAGCGTGTCCGCGAGCTCATCCGTTGGATGTGGTGCAAGTGTGCCATTGTTCGCACACAATGGGGAAAGCATGGCACGTGGCGAGAGCTCACGAAAAACGCGTTTAAAACCCTTTAGTTTGAACGAAGCTTATGTGAAACTTATTTATGGGGTACGTAGGAATCATCGAATGTCAAAAATCTCGATCCTTACAGAACTGATGTGCTTCGTTTTAAGTCGTATTTCTCAAAGATTACGATTAACCACTAGTTTGATTTATTATTAAATAATGTCTATGGGCTGCGTTGGTTTTATAAGTTCTAGTTTTATGAGAACAGGCTTTTTTAATTCTGTTAAAAGTATGTATTATTTCATATGTATTTCTCTATATTAAGTTGATATGAAATTTTATTACTTTAGCTGCAAATTAGGAATATATGATCTATATTATGTAGGTTATGTTATCAAAAAACTATAGGCGAACGTCAATTTTCGGATTATATTTTGAAATCTTTGTGTTAGCTACCTGTTCAAAAAAATAACAGTTTTACGACGTAGGCTAAGTATCAATTTTTTCTCCTCATACTCTGCTCTCAAAGTTACTACTTTGTTGCTAAATGTAGTTAAAAATCGCTATAAACTCGATGTTTTCGTGGCCCGACCTGCTTATGAACTATTTCTATTATGTCTTTACATTCATACCAATTGTTCAATAAATTGTCCATTCTAAAAAACATCCTCATTCGTAATATAGTAACTATTGTACATTATACAAATTTTAAAACAATTACACGATCGTCGTTTAAAATAACGAGTAAATAATTACATAAAATAAAATAATACAGACATGTGAAACGCTTATACATTACGGGGTCATTTTAAAATATATTTGTTTTACTGTATCACATAGCACAATTCGAATCTACTATTGCTTACTCAGTTATTGATGCTAGTCTCTATTGATCCAAAATTTTCGAAGACCAACGTGACTTTATAAGTTTCACGTAATAGTAATGAAACAGAAAAAAGAAACACTGCATTTTTCGACCAACAGCTAAGAATTTGGACAAAACATGACAATTATAACGTTTCATGAACACGAGTCACCTGTATAAAAATAATATAGGAAGAACATGTAAAGTGTATACTGTATACATATATGCATCCTAACTTATTTGTAATAATTATTCTAATCTGAAAAAATATTATGTAGGGGTGATCTAATATTTCGTTAGCGAGTTTTGCAGGTTAACAAATCCATTTACGGACTTGCGCTAAATATCCGATATTGCACCTTATCGCATGTTTGTCATACTTCTAAACGCGATCAGAATGACCTCATAGTCATAACAAATATGAATGTTCAAATACTACTTGTGATAATCGTTGATGTCTTTTTAATAGTGATTGCATTTTGATATTAAAGACTTCAACGCCTTAATTTTCTAAATTCATATCCGCTAATTTAGTTTTTTAATCGCTTGGGTGGTCACGTCTATTTTTTTTGCTAAGTAATTATATTCCTAGTAAGTGGTTACGACCAGTTATAAATTTAATATCTTAAATTTGTAACAAGTTAATTTACTTAAGTTTATGTTTTCTCAATAATTGTTGTTAAACTCAAAGAAAATTTAGATTAGTTCGTTTGGAATTCAGAAATTGCATGAATAAATTACATTTTTTGTATCTAGTAGGTATAAGTCAGCACTTGACCACAGCCTTGCCAGATGGAAAGCAAAAGTGTGGGCTATGTTGTAGCAGGCTTGCCTAGCAGATGCACTATTAGCTATTCACGTTTGTTTTGAAAAGCCCTAGATTATAGTGTTCGGGAAACAGACGCAGGCATAATAAATAAATAAATAGCGAAGAATATTTTACTACAATAACTGTAAAAACCTTATCAGTTTTGGATTCAAAATACATACTTTAAACATACCTCTAAATAACATGGGCTTCTTATATGGATACATATACATAGGTATGAAAACATTCACATACGAAGGCCTATTTTTAACGCGTAACTTTAAATTCATTGTAGTATATGAAATGTTATTTTTACTTTGCCCTAGTTCAGTCATATACATTATGATACCTTGATTAAATTGTGCAAAGCGTAGCTCATCATTCAAACGCATAAATTATTTGTCAATTCAAGGTTGGTAATGGTAATAATCAATACCACTTAATACATTTCTCGGCTCAGTGGATTGCATCGCAATTTGATCGCCTATAAATGTTCGTGTACGTCATTGGTCGCTATAATTAAAATAAGTATTCGCTATAAAATAAGATTCGCTAAGTATATTATAGTAACTTTGAGTTTTAACTGAACAAAAATGTTCAAGTACGTCGTATATACTTACATCTTAATGAATTTACTCTTTACATATGGAATCCACTTTCAAAAGCATATTCCATTTGAACCTTCATTGATGTTATTAAAATAAAACTGGTCTGAACCATTAATTATTGATGCATTGTTGCATAAAGGATGAAGGGCGTGATAAACTAAAACCGATCAAGTCGACGCCACACGTCTGTTCAATGTTCGACATTGATTTTTATTGCTATCTCATTCACACATAATGAGTGCAGAACAAATACGTGAGGTTTGTTAAAGTTTGTAAATTAAGCGAAACCAGCCATTACTACTTGTTAAGTAATAGAGTATAACAACTTTGTTTAAACATTTTAAACAGTTTCAACATTTGTTTTAATAAAGTTTTACAGTAGTAATACAAGATATGCATGAAGAGCATACTCAGATGTCACTAGTTGTTGCCGTTGTTGGCTTGACGTGTTTGTTCTGACAGATGACTGTCGTCATTTTCCTTTTCTTTTGTATAGCTCACTCAAGTGAGCTGAATAAATTTCATGAAATAATTTACAGTTTCAACATCGTCACTAAAGACTTAGCATACGTTTTTCGGTATGTTAGTTTGACGTAACAACGCAAAGATCTGTGTGATTAATAATATTCTGAACAATATATACAGTGTAGTGAAGTATACAAGTTTTGTGTTTCGTGCAATGGGTCAACTCCTATTATCATTCAGTGTTAGAAGAACAAACAAGGTAATCGTCACATTCATATAAACAAAAGGCAAGGCAGAGGATTCGTCCTTCACACGTTAGAACATCGTTATCTATGCACGTAGCTGATCGGTTTAGAGGTGATAATGGACTAACGCATACAGTGCATGTAAGTAAATGAGCACGTCGCCTCTAAAGTTATACAAAATATGTTTCTAATTAAATTCTCTTAAAACTTGGTGGTGGGTTCTTTCGCTTTATATTTACACTGGCGCAGTACTAAGGTAATAAAATTATACAGCCAACTAAGCTTACTAATTAATCGATCATACATTTTACTTTAATAAATAATGGCTAATGTAAAAAGTAGAGTAAGAGCACCTAAAAGAACTTCATCGAGAAGTAAAGGGTGTGGTAAAATTAAAAAAACCTCGACAGGTGTAAGGGAAACTACCAAGCCACACATTGTGATGAAAAGACCAAGTATTGGAAAGTGTTTGACATCTGAAGAAAAAGTGAAATATCTCTTGCAAAATGGTCACAGGTTAAAGGATAAGTTAGTTGATAAAATAACAATCAAAAAGAAAAATATCAAAGATTGTCTAAGGAATAATACCAAAGAGCAAATTAAATTGTATGGAAATATAGTGCAAGGTGAACTAATGATTGATGATTATAATGCCAAAAGAAAAGTCTTACAAATAAAAAGAGCAGCTGAAAAAGGTCTCAACAACAATAATGTGACTGTGAATGATCAGAATCAACACAGTCCAAGCACAAGCAATTTAAAGCAACTCAAAGATTCTGCAATTGGTAAAAAGAAAACAGGACGAGGAAATAAAAAAACTGTTAAAGCAAAGTGTGTAGAAATAAGTAAGGAGGCTGTTATAACTGCACCACTCTATCAATGTGACTATTGTCAAAAGACATTTAACACAAAAGCATCAATGCGAAGACATGTACTTGCCCATCTTGACTATAAACTATATAGTTGCTCTAGTTGCCCTAGAAAGTTTGAAAGTAAGGCAAATTTATTAATACATTCTAAAAAATCTCATCCTAACACAAAAGAGCATTACATGTGCACTTTATGCTGTAGAGCTTTTTTGTCTAAAAAAAATATGATACTTCATATGTCCACACATGGCTCTAAGGAAAATGAGTTTAAATGTATTTATTGTGATGAGGATTTTCATCAACAAGTTCTGTTAAATCAACATGAAAAGAAGCATTTAGTGGGGGGCAAGTTCCTTTGTACTGTGTGCAATACTAGCTATGACTGTAGAAATCAGCTGTCTCTACATATTAAAAGCCATTTAAAGATCAAAGATTATGTCTGTCAGCATTGTGGTAAGGATTTCTTGAGGTTGAACTCACTGAAGCGTCATGTTCAAATATGTCATGGAGGACACCGTATACAGTGTCCTATTTGCAAGAAATATCTGAAAGGCCATTTGACAGAGCATATGCGAGTACATGAGAAGCAGCGGCCACATATATGTCCCGAATGTGGTCAAAGCTTTACTCAGTCCACTCAGTTGAATGTACACCGTCGTTCTCATACTGGTGCCCGGCCATACCCCTGTCGTATCTGTAATCGGGCATTTACACATTCTAATGCATTAATGTTACACATTAGGAGGCATACAGGGGAAAAACCATTCCAATGTGCAATGTGTCCTCTTGCCTTTTCTCAACTCCCACATATGAAAGCTCATATGCGTAATATTCACAAGAAGGAAGAATGTTATAAGTGTAAGAAATGTGATGAGTTTTTCAAGTTGAAGGTTCAAATAGAAAATCACGAAAAGATTTGCACGGTTGGTGACAAGCAGCTTACGTTTGAGGAGAAGATCCAGGCATCTGTGCAGCCCGAAGAGATAGAAGTTGAATCTGTTATGAGCCTGTCCCGCATGAGGTTCCTGCTAGCTCTGCTACTTACCATGATCGCTACCAAAGAAAAACTTCGATATTTAGGTGCGTAGCGTTTTTTCCTAAAAGTTTTTACCCACACATAGAATTTTATGCACTGAATGTTGTTTTTAGTTTTTTTAATGAGTTAGCGTGGAATACATCGCTTCCTGTGTGTGCGCCAATAACAGGAATACATTTTCAAGACCAACATATTCATTTCTTTAATAAAAATTTACGAAATCCATACAAAAGCATTTAAAAATGCCCCCTACAATAGACATCAACGGGTTCTGCACCGTCATGTGACATTCATCGATACGACATAATTACAATGTTGTATTTAATAATACCATTATTGCACTATCATTAAACTATATTTTAGATTGCTCGATTTCGAGTGGTATTTTCAGAAACATAACGCACATTGCTGAACTGTTAATGGGTTGGAAAATCTGATGTGTGTAGGTAATTGTTGGCCATTGTGTGCTTCTGTGGATTTTTGTGGAGTACCTACTATTATAGTGTGTGTCAGCAATGTTCATCTCTGCTTCATCGACATGGTTTTTATTCTAGCGAACATTTTGACATTGTTTCGGGCGACAGAGCGGGTTAGCAGACCAGATTTTGGGTAATACGTTTTAAAAGTGAGTTCATACCCCATTTCGTTGATAATTCTGGTGTCGGGCGGTGCTCGAATGGCATATTGGAATATGAATAGGGTTTAAGGAATTGTGCTGTAAATATAAGTTTTAAATATTGCTTGACGGTCGAGGTTATTTACTCTGGGTGGTGGTTAAGTATAATTGTAAATATGGTGACTTGGATTTAAGTATAAAAACAAAAATAAACGACATTTTGATAGTATTGATTATACTATTTACTGACTGACCGACCATTGTACATAGTCATTTTACATAAAACACTAAGTATCCAGTCGGATTTTAAGGCTGATTCATGTTAAGCTGGGCAATACCGCAGTAAATTATGTCGGAATCCGAAAAAATTGTTATTTGTTGTTGTTAACAACAATAACAACAGTACGTTAAAATATACGTTTTTTGAATATTTTCATAAGACGGTTTGACACGAATCGCATGCAACTAAAACGTGTAAATATTAATACAGTAATTATTATAATTAATATTTTCGAAATTGTAATATCTTTTTATTACAACAGGTTTCAACAAACGCCTTGTTGACGATCTTCTTGTGGAATCTCTCGAGGCTATGGGACACAATCCATGTAAAGATGAAAAGTTGCGCCCATTAAATCGTCTCCGTAGCAACATACAAATATTATTAAACGGCACTGTACCAAAGAAACAGATGGAGAAATTTAAAAAGGAGAATAAAACTACTGAAGAACTGCTGGAACTGCTTACCAATGAAAAGAAATCTAATTAATATGCATAATGCAAGTAGACAAGGGTTTACATATATGTATTTGTTACAATATACCTATATCTATATTAAATATGTATATATTATGCTTTTATATCCAAATTTTTTCAATGTATATGATTTCCATATAATTATAGGCCACAAAAATTTTTCTTAATTCCCCGGCTAAAATTGATTTTCAATTTTAAAACTGAAAACAATTTAATGTCTACGCAGCTATAATATGAGTGCTGGAACATTTATAAAATTTTTACAAATAATATGTTATTGAAGGATATACCAATTTAGAGTCCATATTATTGCATAAGGTTTGGGGAATTACTATCCGGACACAGAGCCAAATACTTTTCCCATGTGTTGGCAGATTCAATTCTTTATTGTATTATGTTTAAGATTTAGGAAAATACCACATATTATATTTATAATTATTTCATCACTGGCATTCTTATTATATCATCAGATATCCATGAAGAAAACGTGATAAAATGCACTTTTCTGAGTGTTTAAGGGGCACTTACATTGGGCTTTTTTGTAAAGGCTTGTAAATTTTATAAGAGAATATGATGTTATAAATATGTATAAATTCAAGTTATTTGAACAAAAGTATAAACCCGCCTTCAATAAATACACATAATTAATAACAACCCTTCAATATTACATCTAATATATTTTCAATAAAAATGTTGTAGGCAAAGAAAATTACAACAGATTTCAAATAAAAAAGATTATATTAGTAAGATTTTATTAATAATCAAGAGTTTTTGCCAATATTTTCCTGAAAAGTCTTTTAATGTACAAATAAAACAGATAAGTCTTAATATTTTGAAATAGAAAATAACTGAATTAAGGAATATTTTATGTCCTATTTAATCCTATTAATGAAAATATCTAAGAAAATTTCTAAATGTTAAAACCTATATGTAAGTTTCTATGAATATATTACACACACCAGATTCTTGTAAATATTTGATCATATATTTTACACTTTGTCATATTGTATCTTTTACCATTTCATGGTAAATTTCTTATATGCTGGACATATACCTTCTACATTTTATATGTCTTGGACCAAGGAACTTTAAACATAATTTAGCTTTATTTTTCCCAATTACGTTTTAGATTTTTTCAACCTAGATGTTTCCTTACATAGGAGGGCTAAATTTGGGTACTCTATAATATAATCTCTGTTGTAATCATGTAGTTAATTCTATATATGTATATCACAGTTGACTCTCACATTTGATCTGGATATCATGACCACACTATTCTGGTGGTATTACCGGAATAGGCAATGATAGTAGTGATATCTGCGGTATAGTAACACTATGGCTTGCCATTAAAAGCAAAAGTGATTTTGTTTTCATTGTGATTATTCCAAAGTTCATAATTGCATTGCATTGCATTGCATTGCATTTTATTTTATGTACAATGATAATAGAATAAATAATTGGTGTCCTTTTAATTGTTATTTGTATTCATTATTTGTTAATTTCATAAATAAGTAATGTTTAATTTACTAACATTTTTATAATAGTGTTTTGACAATATATATTTTGTTATTTAATTGGTAATATTTAATGTATCTAGGTATTATGTTTTTGAAGGTGAATTATAATTGAGTTAACATAATTTTTGTATAATATTTGCATTCCGAATGACTCTGAATGTTTATTGTGCCATTGATTGTTTTAATTTTTTGTAGTTGCTAGAATTTTTCTTAATATATCACTGTGTCAATGGTTTTATGTTATTTTATCTATGGATCATCATTTAATTTATCATCAATATATTAACATTTACATTTCAGCGGAGATCATACATCCATATCTTAAGTGTATAAAAAGTCATTAGACTTTTGTGATTGTAGAAAGATAAGGTAATTATTTTTACACTTTGTTAAACATTATTTTAGTATTTTAAATAACATTCATTGGCAATAAATAAAACACCAAAGTATTAGTTCAATTTTAATAATAATTCATATTTTGTTATTTTTTAATATCTCTTTAATCACCAGTGCCATTCCTCGTTCATATTAAGAATCACTATGTATAATCTTACCGTGATTTTTTGTGACACATAGTCATGAATAATTGCGGAACGTTATTTTAAAACGAGTGTCTGTTATGTTAATGTTCTTACTGTAGGTATGTGCCATCATGGTTTTGTTCTATGCTATAAATTATTTATAAAAAGAAGTTACTAATTTAATAGCGTGCTCGCGAATGCTTATACATTTTCCTTATTTTATTTATAATAAATTGAACATTATAAAGTCGGAAATTATTTTCACGATTTTAAATTTTGTAGACATGTCGAGTTAAGTATTATAAGTATTATTAAAATTTATATTGTGCTATCTAAATACACCATTAAAAAAGTATTGATATAACCAACCAAGTATTGATACAATAGTAGAAAGTTGTAGTCTCATTTCAGGTTTATGTAATATAATATGTAAGTAACTATTGAATATGTAATATTATTATCGGTGTACGTGGTAGTATATTTTCTTTTAAAATGTCTAAATGTATCTATAACTTGTAATCGTAGTAGATTAAGATTTATTATTTCAATAGACGGCCAAGATAGTGGCGGATCTAACAATATTTCGTATGAACCAAGGCTTTCACTGTATGTCAATTATGTATGATCTCAAATTTAAAAAATATATATACCAGCCTATGTTTATGGGTTTCGGTTACTTGGCAATATTACAAATATGCAAAATGGAGACAATAATTTAATTCCATACAGTATTGCCATAAAATGTGTATTCTAATACTCCAAGTTTTTAGTGATTCTTTTGACTATATTTTGTTATTGTATGTATAAAGGGAGAAGAAATGTGATGTACATCATCATAAGTCTATCTCAGTCCACTGCTGGACATAGACCCCCCAATGAGCGCCATCGCGACCTGTTCTCGACTTGTCGCATCCAGCATTTGCCTGCAGCATTTCATGTAATTTATACTCTCTTAGAAATAGTTATATCCGCCACCGGGTCAGAATAAGTTTTTGTGTTGTCTTGACTCTTGCCAAAATATATCTGTCAGTTTCAAAGTGTGTAGCCAAAGAAAGATATAGCTAGACCCACCTAGGTTGCTGAGTTACGATAATTTTATTTATTTATTTTAAACCAAATCAGATACTATGGATTAATATCATTATTTGTAATTGGAAATATACTTGTGTATTACAATAGTTTTATTTACAACAATATTTTTAAAATATTTGCTCTTTTAATCTAAATTCATTAGAATAAAATTTTGGGCGTGTTTAGAAATGTGCGCTGTAAGCGTTTGTCAAAGCAATTTTAAGATATTGTCTGGTAAGAAATGATCCTAATTCAAATCAAAAACTGGCTTAGTATACCAAAGAGCAAAAATTAGTAAATAAACCTATTTATATCTCATAACAGTTGTTTTATTTTATTGTTAGGGACAAGTAGTTAATGACCGCTTTGGTGGCCTTGCCAACGAAGATTTTTAAAAAGTACAAAACTAGATTAATTAGGCAACTATATATGACAATTTATTAGTGATTGAAGTTTCAAAAAGGCAAAAAAATATCTCTGAAATTGGATGCAGACTATGCAGGGTTGATTGACTCCACAGCCTCAGCAACAGGCATTAGTCACTCGCCTATTGTGGCTATATAGATATTATAATCGATAAGACGGGAATCAAAAGTCACTGAAGAGGTGGTGTGGTTGTAGTAAGAGAACTAAGAATGTCAGGTTTCCAAAGATGTTTAATGCTTAGTGCTTTTTGTTTCCTTCGTAAATGAAGTGGCGTTCAAATATAATAATAATGAATATAGTTTCAGATCTTAGTCACTCAAGGGTTCTCTTTTTGGAATTTTGAAGTACTTTTAAAGATATTTCCGATGCTATAACGTATTTTGAATCATGAAATGAAAAAGAAACATTACTATAATCAAATTTATTAGTATTTTTCATTCTAGCAACATTTGCCTCTAGGTGACATATGACATTTTTTTAAATAACAACAGTAAGGTTAAATGTCATAACAATAGTCATGTAGTTTCGTAAGTTGTAGACGTATTAAATTATTGGGAGATAACACACAAAACATATTTAACACATATAGGAAATTAAAATCAAGATGGGTAACGCGGGCCAATCGATTACATTGGCGAATAGTATAATCGGAGTCGGAATATTGGCGATGCCGTTTTGCTTTCAACAGGTATGTTTGTCTAATATTTTTTATTCACAAACGATGTTCAGTCTGTATTTTGCTCGTGTACTTGGTTAATTACCATGGTTGTGTATGTCGAGGTCATAACTTTTTGTAGCCCCGAAGTAATTTTTTTTTTAAAAGATTGTTTTTAACATTTAAATTCAAGTATTACACAATTAAAATACTGATTTCTATGCATACCAATGCAGACATAGCAAATGATTTATTGCACATTAAAAATATGATAAATTATAAAATTGAAAGCAGCGAGAATTACTACTTTTCAATGTAATAAACTGTAAAGTTATTGATAGCTAAAATTTTATCAGACAGAGATTAGGAAGTGTTTAATCCTTGAGATTTTTATCAACCGTTTTAACAGATAGTGTCTTGTGTGTATTATTTAATATATTAGCAAAAGCTATCAAATATATAAAAATATTAGCATCTATAACTGAATACATAAAGTTATTAAAATTAATATCAAAAGAATAATAATTGGTAATAATAAGATATTGGAAAGTGATAGGCATAGTATATCTCTTTGAGGATTGCAAGTGTCAGTAACTTTTTCATGAGATAATTGAGTTACTGGAATAAAAAAATATATAATAATAAAAAGACGCTAAAAATATGGTAACACTATAAAAATGTAAAATAAAATTAAAATCTCAATTTTTATTTGCACTCTTTTTTCAGTCTCATTTTCTCTAAGCATTTTTATATGACAATGTAACTGTGTTGATGTGGGAATAATCAGCCATATTTAATTACCTTTTTTTTGTAATTCACTTTTATTGGTCTTGGATCTTGTACGAATCGTATGTGTCTTGTTATAAGTAAACAAACATAAAATACTGTAGTTTTCTACAAAAGTCATATCAGTGCTATGATTGTAATTATTGAGAATAAGTTTAATATCTCTCACATTTTGTCATGTTTACACTTTGTCTTAGATAATTCCAAGCAAATAGTAAAATAAATGTATATGTGGCTGTCTAAGACATCTAATACATAAATGCTTAAAATTTTACTAAAGTATTGTAATGTTTTAGTGTGGAGTTTTGCTGGCAACATTGATTCTTATATTAATGGGCCTAGTTTCAAGATTATGTTGCCACTTTTTGCTCAAATCAGCCATTATTACCAGAAGACGTAATTTCGAATTTCTAGGTATGTATATTTATTTTTAATTTATGCTTGTCTGCTTTATTAGTCATGTGGTTGCAAGGTCAACTGCTGGTTGAGTGAATCTGGGTTCTGTTTCTTGGGTGGGTACTATCTGATTTTTTTAGAATTTTTAGTAATAGCAATATAAAATTTGATAATAAATGATAAAGATAAGTAATTTATTGGAATGAGCTA
>DWME01005067.1:0-15411 GCA_018244795.1 Parelbella ahira ahira | reverse complement strand
TAGTGTCTCCGAAAACTGCGTGCATGTTTGAAGAGAATAATGAATATGGATGAAGCACGGCAGATCTCTAGGAACCGAGAGAGGTCATTTCTTATGTTTCTTATGGCATATATATGGCATATATATGGCATATATATATGGTATAACATAGGCAATATTTGAAATTTTAAAACTTAAGGATTTAACCACGTGACATTCTCCTCTATCCAAGGTGTAACTGCTTATAAACCAACGCTATATTGTAATATACGACATTACCATTATGTGGTCCAAACTGTGACATTTCAATATTGCATACAATTTACTTTTTGGTTTTCAGTTTTACGTAAAAGGTAACCTACGTCACATCTGTGCATTAGGTGAATTGTTTATTTAAATGCATTATACTGTTTCTAGTTCACGACAGACATCAGGAGCTGAATGTAATATACCAAAACAAGGTAGTCTTATCCGTTAAAGAACCTACCGAGTGAATTCAATTTACAAATATACGTTCCCAAATCCAATTTGAAACGAATACGCTGATCCAATGACATCGGGGGCAAATCATTGAATCTAGTTCGGGGAGAGTAAACAGCTTCCAATCGGTACTCGGAATTCCGCACACTCGCATAGTGAAAGTAGGCCAGGCCTCGTCGAATATGTCTCAGTCAGCTCTACAAACTCTACAAGACTCTAGATAGCTCTACATGAGATTTTATTTGGCACTTGATGATATTTTATTTTAAAATTGTATTGGAAATACAAAGAATTTGTGAAAATACGTAAATAAAGTATAAAGCAAGTGATATACAGATGGAGTCATTTTTTAATCAAGCACAGTATATTTAACAAAATAATTAGTCATTGTTGTATTTGTCAGTCAAGAAAAGTTGTTAGGTTTATCTTAACGTGTGTAACATAATGTTGTATGTTGGTTGCCTCAGCTTACCATGACCTGGATATGACAAGAGACAAGAGTTTTTGCTTTTGATGTGGTTTCAAAGGCTGGCGAAATTTTTCACGTCAGTTGATAAAGGGTTATCTTTTGATGTGCTGTAATTTTAATACTATGATAGACGTATGTACATACATTTAACAATTTATTTATATTAATTATTATGGGTGTTTTTTTTCAGTTAAGCGAGTAGCAAATGAGCACGCGGTAGTCAAAAGTAGCCGCTGCAGCCCACACATGGGTGACTGATTTCGAACAATATTGGACTATGAATGTCAGGTAGTTCAACTAGCATAACTATTTAATAAATATATTGGGTAGCATTAATAGCTGAGGACAGTGAGATTTAGGAATTTAAATATTAATTGTTCTTGAAGTCTATAAATTCCAAAACATACCTCCATTAAAAAGTCCAGTGATCGATCCAACCGAAATGGGAACGAATGCAAGCCTTTGACGTGACGACACTTAAGCAGTTCGAAATTTATTCCGCCGAGCCGCTTTAGAGGAAATCGATGGGGATGCTGATTAAAATCAGATCTAACTGTCGGATATTTCCTCCTTGAAGACCGCTATCAGCATAAAGAAATTTGTTATCTTACGGTAACAAACAGAACCAAATGAGAATCGTGCCTGCGAAGGAATGTTTTAGAAAATATCTACATATAATTCTTTATATATAGACGGCCTCGTCGGACTTGTGGTTGAAAGCGCTACTCCTAAGCAAGAGTTCCTGGATTCGGAAGGATTCTGATGTCGGAAGGTCGGTGTGTGGCAATAAACTCATCTCCTTTTCCGTGCTGCGTACGTTGAAAAGTGGTTCTACTACGTACTATTCCATCTGTCCTTTCGGGGAACCACATGCATAAAATTTTGTCTTTATCCAATCATAAAATAGTGTAGTTGTTAATAGTGTATAACAATTAAGATAAGGTAGTGTGATTATTAACAAATTAATAACACTTATAAAATGATACAACGGAAATTGCCTCATTTATCCCATTTAGTTCAAATCCTAGTGAAATATTTCAATAGCAGTTTGTGAACTGGCGAGCTTCCAAACCTGTTAGTGTGAAGATATGATACCGAGGGAAATTGGTTATGGGTCAAAGACGGAAAGTGTGAAAGAATCTCTATATTTTATAACTAGATATGAAGGGATAAAGCCGGGTACAGTTCGTTAAGCCATCTTACCTAGGAACACCTTTATATCTGTAACAGTTGAGAGTTGTTACAGCCTTTTCATATACGATTACTGGGTACGACTCCCTTTCCTTTCATTTAGAATGAAGAGAAGGGATATAAAGACCAGGCTCTCATAACTCCAGTGCTGTTTAGTCTAACATATAGATTTAATATTCGTCAATATTTAATATTCTCCCAGATAGAAAGTCAAAATAAATATAAGATAAGATAAGATAAACATTTATTCCATCACAATAAACAATATAAAAATAAGACAAGTACAAAAAAAAACCGATTAACAATAATACAAACTAAACTAAAACAATATTAAATTAAACTAAGATAAAGCATTTCATGCGATGGAAAGGGTTCGCACTCAGCTTATACCGCGGAAACCCACGGCTACTGATTTTCAGTGCGAACCGCTTTAGGTGCAGTTCGGCCAGCTGGTGTGCGTCATGTTCAGAGAGAAAGTTTTCGAACAAGACCTTAGCAAAAACCAAAAATAAAAAAATAAGGATATAAAATATTATTAAAACTACTGTACACAATTATCTACATATTTGCATCTACACTAGCAATTTAAAAATAAAAATAAAAATGAAAAATAAGTAGGTAGGTATTCAAAAAAATCGTGGAGCGCGTGTCGTTACCGGTAAGTATACCGCTGCTCGAGATCTTAATAATGTTCTATTTTGTTAGTAAAGTGTGTGAATCTGCGTTTGAGTGGGCGTGTATGTGAGTGTGTATGTGCATTTGAGTGGGCATGTATGCGAGCGTATAAGTGCGTGCGTGTATATGAACGTAAGTATATTGAGGTATGTGTATTTATGTTTTGTTTTGAATGTTTAATAAATAAGATTTAAAATTAAGTTTAAAATTACTTTTCGTTTTCAGTTTACGGAATGGTGGTGGGAGGTTATTCCAACATTTAGTAGCGGTATATTTAAAACTCCCACGGAAGGCTGCATTACATTGTACTGGGTAAGCTAATAGAGAGCTAGTTGTCGCCCTAGTCCGGTGTGAAGATATATTTTTGAACCATACTAGTTTACTATACAAATATGGTGGACACTTGTGATGTATAACGTCAAATAGAAGACATGCAAAATGCAGTTGCCTTCTAAATTTCATTTTCAACATATTTGCATTGTTAATGTATGGTGTAACATGCGTGCGGGGCGGGATGTCAAAACAATACCTAGCGCAAGCGTTCTGAACGCCTTGTAATTTATAAATAGGGCGTTGTAATTTATAACATATACTATATGTATGCATGTAAAAAGAGACGCGAATACTGCAAAATGTTCTCATTTCTTTCAAAGTCTATGTCACGATCTTTCTCAAAATAAAATACAGATGTTCGTCGGTTATCCACTTCCCTCTTCCCCTCTTCGTATCGAGACTTAAAAGTTCTATTTGATTCCCCTAATCGCTCCGTTTGTTCCGGCATTTCAAGTGTATTTGTGTTGAAAGCTGAAAAAATATGAGTTGGCAACGTCCAACGAAACGGAAATGTATAGGCGCAGGAAATGAACCCGTTAGCGATCCAAGATGGCCGCTACAGCGCTGGTTTAGAGAGTCATCCCATTTAATAAAACACTGTCGTAACAGTTATACTTTTGATAATTAAATAATCAGTAAAATCAGTGAAAGCATTGGTTTATACGTAGAAAGAACATTGAATGTTTAGTGGTTCAGAAAACAGCTTCTCTGCCCAGTAGATATGCTAAACGTCGAATCTTCAGGTTTTTTTTTAATTCTATTTTATCTATGCTGAGATTATTTCTGAGTTTCGATAAATTTCAACAGTAGATGATAAAATGGTTATACATCTTAATCTGGCTTAACTCACGTACGTTTTTCAGGATGGCCGGAACAATTTCGGAAGATATGTAAAGGAGGCGTTAAGAAGTAATTTATCAAAAATGGACAGTAATGTATCTTTATCGTAAGCTGAACAAAAAATATTTTACTTCATTACAAGATTACCGTTTAATTAACTATTAATTATTTATTACGATTAATCACTTACTCTTTTACGAACGATCTATTTTGGACTAAACACGATGTCAAATCTATATCGCGTTGAAAATTAATTGTTACATGAATTTTCACCCGACAATCGTCAAATAAACAATAGCAAGGTGTTTAGAAGCACGTGCCAATCTTCTTATGAATTAAATCGTATAATATATAAATATACACTAAAGGGAAGGAGTGTACTACACCGCTCTGCCGGCCTCTTCGGGGATGACAGGCGTGTTTTTACATTTCATTACAGCAAGATCAAGAAATAACTACGGTCCTGTTGTCGAGACAGCTTTTGGGTCTATAGCAGATACTAGGCGTGAGGTAACGCTCCGACAACTGAGGTGACTCCCCCATTGAAACTACTGGACCAACGAATGTGACACTTGATGATTTACGTCGAAATTGAAACGGTTTGTTTTACAATGTCACCCTGGAATTAAATCCCGACGACTTTACACATTTACAACATCACTTTAGTGACATTCTGTCGAATTATATTATTTTCTTCTTTCGATTACGGTCTTGTGATTAATAGCTAAGAGTCCATGACGAGTGCGCTAATAGAGACGTTGCTTATGTGTAAAACTACCATCGACAGTTTTTTTTCAACTTGGCTAATAGGTCACTGTCCTTTTAATATTTATTTTGGTCACTAACATACCTCAATATTTATTCATTATCAGAATCATCATCACCAGCCTGTTAAGGTCATCAATTTGTCTTAGTCTACCGTTATACATAAGCCTTCCGTATGGGGTTTTCTTCCATAATGCCTATACTGGTCATGCGGATTGAGGATCACAGAGCAGGATTTCTCGCAGCGCCTACGCTGCTGCCCGTAGATGGCCAGAGCATTTAGTCGTACTTGGGCAGGCTGCGCTATAGTGCCATCTGCTAGCAGAGCGTTTAATCGTTTCTTACAGTACTCTATTTTCGCCCCGATACGGATATTTATTACGTATAAATCAGGGTCAACGGGCTGCTTGACAAAAAATGTCAAGCGTGAAATCGGACCACCCATCCAATAATCCATCACAAAATATATGACGTTGATTATAACACTGTGTTCATATATACATATGTATAAAAAGTTCCACATAAATATAATCTATGAAGATCGCAAAAAGAAAATCATTAAAAATCTCCACGGCAATATTCTGTAATCCTTACATGAAAATGTAACGGCAAAGGCCGTTTTCGCATGGCATGGCGATATTTTAAAGCTGTTTTTAAACGTGAATACCAGGTAGCCGGTAGGCGTGTCCAGCAGACAAAGGGTCTGATAACACAGTAGGAAATAAAACCCGCTGGCAAATTAGTGGCCGCCGTGGTCGATGCAAATTTGAGCGGGTTGCGTAAATTAGAACCAGACAACAATCGTTTTCAGCAATGCTAAAAAAGAATTTAAATTGTACCTGTCTACTAAAGCAAAAATATTGTTAAACACTAATATAATGGGTTATGTACTTGTTTCAAGACTTGGGATATAAGGAATATTTTAATATTACCATTTTTTTTTCCTGGCATTATAATGCCTAACAGAAGTTCCTACAAATATGCTAATCGAAGATAGGAAACTTTAACGAAAGCGACTATGTTACATTTCTTAGATAAGATCATAATACATTGGTTAATGGTTAATGATTACATTGATGTCTGTCCGTAATTTAGTTTAATGATATAACAGTTTTTACCAGGAATAGTCGGTTCCTTTAAAAAAAAAATCAACTGTGTATTCAGCTTAATATAGCATAAATGCCAATCTTTTTAATTGTTTTTAGTTCAATTTCCGTTTCGCCAGCGCCACCGAGCCCCAAAAACGTTGATGCAAAGTTATTTGGAATTATAATATTACATAATTATATTGAATTAAATACAACATTGTATTCATGTTTCTTCATTTTCAAATTTACTGTATTCATGAATACTTTCCGCTTTAGAAAATGTTTCTAAAATCTATTCCGCGCTATCACAATCAACATTTCGTTTCGTTTTCAGTATTAATTCGAGCGGTATTTCGCGCTAAATCACAAGCCGAAACCGGCCAGCATTACAGGCGGCAGATTACACCGGCTTAGATAACAGCGGCCAGGAAATAAAACCCGCAGCTAATTAGTGGTCGATGCGATTTCGACCAGCGCGCGAAACAGCGTAGGCTCGCTTTGATATTGGAGTTTCACAGGACTTTTGGACGAGGACGAAATTTTTTTAACATTTTCAATAACTCCCACCATCCTCTGTCCGCGGTTTTAGAAAAACTTTAGCACACTCTTTGCTGGAGAACCATTGTTATGCTTTGTTTGAGGAATGGTAGCATATGAGAAAAATACGAGATGTTCCTTCGTCCTCAGCAAAAACACCATATTAATGGTATTGGATAGTTTCACTGTTACCAGATTATAAAACTTTTCTATTGTCTATAATAGCCAAATATTTTTTTGTTTCATATTGCTTACACGGTTTGCGGGATGAGTATGATAGACCTATAAAGATACAGGGAACGGTATGCCTTAGTGGATATCTTTAACCATTCGTGTGTAAATGATCTGACAATACTAATTTTATTCCTGCAAGTTTAAAATAGACGTTCATAGCTTGCATTCACTCGTTAGTAAAATTATTATATTTCTTTTCGACATCATGACACAAATACACCTTATTCGCTTATACTCCGCAAAATATCGCAGATATTTTATTCCTCTTCGATATAACAAAATATATCAGTCTTCTTAACATTTTCATGGAAGACGAAAATAGAAAGTAAGAATGAGTATAGTATAGTGTGAGAGCTTGTAATTAATTCGACTATAACTATATCCCGCTGGGGCCGGTCTTAACATTACCGCCTCTTTGAGCGCGCTGGGTGCTTTGATTGAACGTTGATTGTATTAAATACTTCGGGGCTATGAGATGTGAAATTTTGACGTAGAAATTTTAATTTAATTATTAATAAAGCTTGTTCAGTTATATAAACACCTAAAGGTACAACATTGTAGGCAATTTTGATAGAATAACATTATATACTAAATTAGGTATGTATGTAGTGAGGTTCTTCGTAACTAATTGTTTTCGGTTGTCAGCACTAAAATAAACTTTCGTCACCCCAGGCTAAGTCGCGTCGCTAACATTTCGCTTACTTTAATATATTACTTGAATAATACTAGTAATAAAAATTTAGGTAAATATTTCTGAATATAAAAAATAAATTTTCATTGGAACATTCAAACGAAATGGAGCCATAGTAACTTGTATGCACACTTGACTGAGGCCTACGATCGTCAGCACTCGAAACGAGCGGTTACTTCTAAAACATAGTAGGTATACAACTTTTAGTACGGCTTATTAGTATGAAAATTCTCTTATAAAAGATACATAGGTACTTACTTCGGCTTTTAAACAAAAAAATCTTACACCCGAAATTCGCCTCTGAAATGTGAGGAGATTTTTTTTTGTGTACCTTCTGTAATTAGGTCATGACGTTCAAGGCTCTTGCCAAATTTCAACATTGTATATCTCATTCTGACGGTGAGAATTCCATAAAATAATATAGGTATGCATTTATCTCCATTCGGTATAAAAAGCCAAAATGGAAATATTCTTTTGCTGATGAAAAATACGAAAGCACAATGGACTTATGTATGTTAATACTTTCCTTGTGTAAGTTACTTCATAATCCCTACCTAATAAGTATAATAATGATATATTTATAAGTAATATCTGAAAACAACTTTTAAACATGTAGATAAGTGATATTTTAACATTGATTAAGCTACGTCACACATGCTTTAAATTAAGAGAAACAAAGATTTATCTACAAGACGGTAAAGTTACCACTTCATTAATACACACTAATAGCATTGGCCAATTTATGCCAGGAGTCCATACACCTGCAGCTATTTATAACAATTAAATGCGTTTATCCAACTAAATAAAAACACATACGCGAATATATCTTGGCACTGAGGGGCGATCAATCATCTTCAATTTGCCGTTTAACGTTCCATTGAAGCATTTCGCATTATCTCGGATGGAAATGGGATGCAACGCAATCACAATCGATAAACTATTTTATGCATCTGTGCTGATTTCAATGGACATTACTCATGACTGAATCATTCTACAGTGGATTTATTTATTTGATTCGATATTGAAGACGGTGTTGCAACTATTTATTATTGACCTGGTTTGTTACTATCAATATTATTTCACCAGGCTAGAGTCCTATATCGTTACACTTGGTTCTTACAGGGTAGGCAGAGAGTATCGAATGCCAAATATATATATCCTTACGTCGCGACGTGTTGATATATGTTAAAAAATGTTAATAATTCTACTCATATAGCATTCGCGGAACATTCAGGGATGACTAGTAGAGACGCCATCAGTAAATAGATCCGGCGATTATAAAATCATTAAACGTAACATAAAATCACGTCTGTAAAGCCCGAAGGGATATATAGAGGAAGTAAAATCAATAGAAAGTTAACAAACACTAATATAATAAGTTCACGGAATAGACTTTTAAAATAGTAAATTATTTTCGACGCCCATATTCCAGCTCGTATATCACAAGCAGGATACATTACGAACACGGTTGAAATTTCACGATACCTGTCGAACGACATCAAGATTAATGGTAATCCCTTTAAAAGCCTTTCTGTAAGCATTTTGTTATCATCAACCCAATTAATCACTTTGACTTTAAATTTATAGCCGCCTCGAGGCGAGACGAGCAAAAACTCGCCACTTTTAAAACCTTAATCTTATTTATTTTAAAGCTTGAGAAGAATTCCATCATTTGTTACAAGAACTTCTCTGATGGATCATTTAATGATGCTGCGTTATATTGCAGTTCCTAAAATAATTTGAGACTCAGTTTGTTTACTGTCTCAACATAATTGGACAAATTCTGCCTACTTTTGTGTATCTATAGTGAATATCGTGAACTATGGAAGAAATATTTCAGCAATATAATATTAAATCCTTAAAACCAAGACGTGTCTCAAAATAAACAAAATGAAAAAAATTAAGACATGAAAGAGCATGGATTTTTCACAATAATTATAGTACAACAGATCATCATGAAATTGTTGTCATATTATGAATCTTTCGGTATATACTACTGTAAATAAAACTAATGTCGCTGATATCGTAAGTTGCTAGTTACATTCTTGCGCCAATAAGTTTTGTCCGAAAATGAACCAACAAAGCGACTGGAACACCTCACCATATAAACCCTCTTATCTAGCTATTCGTATTTATGACAAAGTAACAAAGAGTTACTGCGGAGCGACTCGCCAATTTAATTAAAAGGTAAATGAAAAAGCAGCCTTATTCCGGAAACAAGGAGAGCCACAATTTCTTAGAACCGAAATATCGCTGCAGTTGGCAACGCCCGTGCTTTCCTATTCCACTAGATTTTATCTCCAGCGTTGGACTTAAAAGTAATAACGAGGGTTGTATTTCGAGTGCATTTAATGTCACGTCATAATGTAAGGACGTTCAATTTCCTATGAGCGAGGAAGTGCCTCCTACACGAATAAATAATGTGTCTTCGCGTTTCAGGGGAATATATTGTTTTTGTGGTTATAATTCCATTTCTGTTACATTATTAATATGAATAAATTTTCTTCTCAATATATACATCATACGTGATATAATGTAAAAGAAAAGAAAACAAATAAATTCTTACAATTATTTGGTTTGCGATTGCGAATACTTTATCCGGAGGAATAATTCCATAATGTCTAAACACATCTATATTTCTTAATAAATCTGAATAATAACAAAACATAACAGAAATTTTTTTTTCCAAGGTCACCCTTTACAATCAAAAGCGAAATTCACAGCACACTCTGATAAAATTCCCGCACAATTTACTCCACACAAAACAGGCACTTACACACGTTTTTCATTCACCACTTAAAACGAACCGCCTCCATTCCATAATAGAACGGGAGAGTCATTGTTTGCGCCAAACTAAAATGCGGTACGAAACATCTGGGAAAGAATCGTCGAAATAAAAATCCATAATGACATTATGATGTGAAACATACGAAGTACTTCCACTGGCTAAGGATATTGTTTCTCCGACGACGAGTAACTGAGACTTTTGAAACAATATAAAGATTAAGCCGTCGTAGTATAAAATGTCTCAATAACAGTGATAAAACAATTTTGATAGAGGACACATTATGACCATCAATGTGTTTCTCGTCTGTCTATTTATATAAGATTACTTTACTTTAAGTGTCTCAATCATTCATTCAAATCCGTTCGTTATTCAGGTCAACCTATCATTGCCTACGTATATTCTAACTCATGGTAATCAACATTTGCTCCTTTGTTACATTCTTTATTCTACCTACAATCTACCAATCAGGCAACGGTCGTATATTAAATGGTTTACAGCACTGCAACGTCTGACTGCCTGCAATTTCTGCTGGGGTTTTTACTGTGAATTCTTTTTAGACTTAGCAATTTGCACATTGTTACTCGGTGGTTTACGTTTCCTTTTGCTGTCTGATTTGTTGCTCCTACCCCGACACGTTTTCCTTCTACTGCGATTCCGTTAGTAGCTTTGAATTCTTGTTTGCCGCTAAGTGCTTGCTGGGAAAATAAGAGATCAAGTTGTTATAAAGTCAGTCAACTGAGAAGGCTAAGCGCTAAAAGCTCTATAGCTTTTTATGGGATAGCGTCTGAATAAAGACCGTTTATCTCCTTTGATTTTTTGCGCCGCTATGAATTTTTCGTATTTAAATATTTTAAATAATAATGATTATTTTTAAAGAGCTTAATGTACAGAAGACGCATAATTATAAATTCTATATTAGGTTTACTCACTGTAAATGCCATGGAAATCAATTTTCATTTTCGCCTACAAAAAGTTACAACATTGGGCTAATTAATATAATTTATTAAGAGCAAACAATCAATTTCTAATTGCAATAAAACGTCATCTAAAACGTCATATGGAACGGCTTATACGTTGAGATATATATTTATAATATACTTGTAGATTTATTTATATAAAATAATGTGCTTAAATGCTTGTTCTATTAACGTACGGAATATGAAAGAATTTCCCATTTGCTTATTCGCATATGCTATTCATACGTGGTTACTAATGTAGTTCATATTAAGTATTCAAAAATAATAACACTTAAATAATTAAAAAATTAGCGAATATAATAAACATATTTTTAAAATATTCGTGAATGTAGAGAAGCATGTACATATGTTAGTAATGTTGTGAACTTGTCATTCTTGAAAACAAAAAGAGATCTATACGAGGTCTTAACAGCAACCGCTTTCGAGTATATTACAGTTGAGTTGTGAAACATAGCCAAGTCGGCGAAGTTAACCGGCGAAAAGTTTATCCTAACGTAATGTCTAACAGAGTCCGACAGCCGTAGCGGCCAAGAGGCTTTAAAGGTCGAACATCCGGCTGCTATAATGAGATTATACTACGTTGATATAATGACTGCGAATGTTATAGTAAGAACTAACACACCCTCTTGTTATAAAACATTTGTAGATTTATTGACAGTCATTATTACATTACATTAAAACATTGGTTTTAAAGATATTGAAATTTTATGAATGCTGAACTTAAGGAACTTCTTAAAATAGTAAATATAAAAAATATTTAAAATCATTGTAACAAACATACATATTTCATGCACCCATGAACGCCATTTACGACGGTGCATCTTAATTAAAACGCAGTTAATGAAGTCGATGTCACTTTATATAAATTGGTAATATCCTACCTAAACTAGACTAAGTACCTAGTAAGAGTAGCTGGCAAAATTTTCAGAAAAAAGTTATGACCTATCCTACCTATAAGGTAGTAAGATGTGACCAAAGTTGAAAGTATCAAATATACCAATGAGTACCTACCTATTCAATTTTTCGGTTCTATAAAATATTTAAAGAGAAAACTAAAACTGCGACAAGTTGATATCAATTTCATGACATTTGAGTCAGGTTATTTCTATGGTAGTTGCAAATATAAATAAATTACAAAACAGTGGCACAAAAACAAAGGGTAAGTAACAATCCGGGGCAGAGTCGCAATTTCAGGGTTCAGGATGTTTGTTTATCATTTAATAAGGCGGAAATCCTAAAAGTTCACAGTTCCATCGCAGTTCGGAACTTACTTAGCGGAATGGCCGGAGTTCTGTCGGTTGGACAATTTACATTCGTTTCATGGCACCAAACGAGTTCCCTCAAAGCGTTATAATGGACACTGTTTCGAGCCTATTTCCAGAAATGGATACACTGTTACGACTGTTTTTGTTTTTGAATGGAAGATAAGGGTACGGTGAAAATTTGTGAATATTTTGGTAAATTGTCTATATTCTGTTTTACCGTACTCATGTTAAATAACACTCTTTTGGTGGGGTTTATGAAGTTAATTATGTATAACGCACGTACAGTTATAGAACAAGTAAAAAGACATTATGTAAATAAAAGTTGTTAACGGTTGATTCGCTACTTACAAATTGTTTAAGGACTACAGGTTACAGACGACAGAACGATATCAAGTTATTTCGACGTTAGCTCTGTCGAATCCCGAAACACCTGGAAAGAAAGTTTTATAAAAAAAACGTAACATTACGCCTGTAATCCCCGAAGGGGTAGGCAGAGAGGTGTACTACACCACACCTTTCACCAGTAACGTTTAAGTCCCATGGAATAGGTGGTGGGCCTATTGCCATACACTTATCCAGACTCCGAGTCACTATTAGAAATTCTAAATTGGAAAAATCCATTAGTACCCGACCCGGGATTTGAACCCAGGACTTGCCGATCGACAGTCGCGCTTGCAACCGCTCGACCAAGTTTTATAACTATCTATTAAGTTATAAATATAAGCCCAAGACCTACAAGTAACATTGAAATAGATATCGGTAATGGAAAACTAGTTAAGCCGCCCCCAGCGGCACCAACACTCGTTTGAAATGAACACTAGTTTCGGAGAGCTCTTAAAGCGAACGAATGACAAATGAAGTAGATTCTGCTTGGATATAGCGCAGTTAATGAGAAATTGCAGATGTAGTACAGTACTGATATATCTGATACTATTGGCACAAAACGGTTAAAGAATGAAAGTTGGAATTTAATTTTTAATAATCCTTAACAATGGAACAAATCGTGTTGATACTAGTTAATGTGATAATTGATTTATATTTTGATATTTAAAGTATTAACAGTAAGTATATACTGTAGTACTTAATATTGACACCCTAGCATTTTTTTCATAACCTCAACTATATGGATAATATATGTTTATTATACATTTTTCAACTAAAAACATATACATATATTTAAAATTTTCTTGGAACACGTCCGTAATTATAAATTCGACTTTGAAGGACTTGAAAAATAAGTACTAAATAAAAGGCTGCAATACAGAACTCTGAAGTCTTAAGCAATATTGTAGGAAGATTACTTTTATAAAGTAATGTATCATATAAAATCAGCTCGTACGGAAGAGGTTAAAAGAAGGGTTTAAAAAGCGAACGATACATAACCGCGATCAATACGGTAAGCGGTCCTTGGGCCTTTTGAATGCTAAACAGTTCCAGTAATCCCGACTAACGGCCTCCCATTCGCGGATACCCGTTTTTGATTATCCCCTTCCTGATACGTAGTTTGGGTAGCAAAAACTTCTCGCGTGCTTACAGTGACGTTGTTTTATTGTTTTTGGGACATGTATTAAAATAATTTTTCGATGTATAAAGCGTGTGATGAGTGTAGAAGAAGCGCGTCAGGTCTGTGAGAACAGAGATATTTGGCGCTCAGTGCTCCCTGCCTACCCTGTATAGGTAGTGCCATGTTGATATAATAATAATAACAACCTGAAGTCTGAGGAGAGGGTTGTGGTTTCGATTCGATCACCCGTCAGATAAAATAAAAAAAAATAATAACCCGTCAAATATTTGTGTGATAATCATGAGTGGCTTTTCTGTGTGGATGTAAAAAAATATTTTTATAAGTTTATTATATTCACATGTATAATATTATTAATATAATTGCTCGGGATATTTTATCACTTTGCTTAGTTTGAGATCAAATGCCCGTGTGAGGAGATTTCGCAAGACATAAAAGAAAAAATATTATATTACTTAATACTCATACGTACCGACTTAAAAGGCGACATTAATCAAATGATGCACTGATAGCCTAATGGTTACGAATTCAGCACCTCACTCCGGGGGTGCTACGCCCAAATACACGGCGCGGACCTCTTTAAAAAGTGCGTTTTAAATTTAAATATCACTTGCCAACTGTAAGCGCAAACGTCGTGAGGAAACCTGCACACCTTAGATTTTGTAAAAAAAATTCTAAAGGTGTGTGAAGTCTGCCAACCCGCGCTTGGCGAGCGTGACAGACTATGGCTTTAACCCTCCCAATATGAAAGGAAATCCATATTCCAACAGATCATTAAAAAAAAAAAGTATATAGAAAATATGTACAACATTATTATTTTAAATACATAGATACTAACTAATACTAATTTTAATAACTCGACTCTAAAGTACATAGCTAATTGAAATTATATAATTACCGAATGCATCTTTTGCCTAATACAGTGATCTGTACCTATACCAAATTGGTCACCTGAGGCCATAAATCTTAATCATTCCTTTGTATGTTAATTGCACGCACTCCAGTTCCTAACTACCCCAAAAGGGCTGCAATCCTGGTCGCACGACGTAATTACGTGAACTTTCTAGGCATTCCTCGGACAACAATTACACAGGGATTACGTCCTGAACTCGTAGCCGTATCCCGGGTCTCGCTAAATAGGTATAATGTGCACCGGGATTAAGAGATCATATTGCCCTTAATTGCACTCTTAGCATGAGTTTATGGGCGGATTATGTGTTATATAGGATTGTTTTTTCGTGCGCCATATACTGTGGGACTAAATTTAATTAAAACAATATCCTCTCCACTCTTTATTGCTATCACATTTCATTATAAAGCCTTGCACATGTATACTCTTTATTAGAACAATATACCACAAGCACCCTGTATATGATTCCGTATTTTATCCAGCTACGAGCAGAAACGTAGGCAGTGCTAGAACCGGTGCTCTACAATCTCCGGACCGCATTCCCAGCGTGAGAATTATTTGCAAAAACCTCTTAGGACAGGCCTCTGTCTGTCCCTGTAGCTCGGGACCAGAATACGAGCTACGGTATCTCCTGCCTGTCGTAAGAGGCGACTAAAAGGAGGTTTCC